>NMRB01001560.1:7523-35339 GCA_002633025.1 Notospermus geniculatus | reverse complement strand
CTCAAGCGGGTTTGTGATTAATTTTTGTGTTCAGATGTGTGATTTTTTGTCAGAAACGTTCTTTATATCTTCAGCCATTAGCTTCCAATCAGTCGAACGGCCGCCATATTGGCAATCTGTCACTGATTTGACGTGGTGTCACCTAATGTCTCATTCAAATGTCCGTGTCTAACTGGAAGTCGCTTTAATCTAATGGGATACCCGCGTGACAAACTTTGCTACGCGGCGGCGATGTGATCGATTGACCCGTCGGCGAAATTTTTTTTCCCACTCTGGTTCCGGGCTCAGATATAACTCATTTGCTTATGACCAATCATTTCTCGTGTCGCAGCTGCATAATTTATGAACACGTGGCATTGTTGTTGACGTATACATTTTTTAATGCATGTGGAAGCTTTTTGGCGCGATTTCGCCTACCTTCATATTGTATATCTCAAAATACATGCCTATGTACGCTCGTAATGTTTGCCTCCAGGTAACGTGGAAAAATATTAACTTTCCTTATTGTATCTCGCTCAGTTTCCGTTTAAATGATCTGTTGGCATTTTTATCAAATCATTGATGAACGTCATCAAGCCACATGACATTGCTGGGATGAAAGTAGTTGTTGACTGATATAAGACACGAAATGGGAAAAACGACGGATCCACAAACTAACACTTCGCATATGCGCGTTTTCTTTGCATAAATTTGTAATGGATATTTTATAAATGGTCACCACGGAAAATGGTGACATAACACCCTGAATGTCATCTGACTGCTGCTTTCAACGTCACTAAGCATTTATTCGCTTCATCCTCGGAATACAACTCCAAATTTAATTTGGCAAAAAAGACGTATGCCTTCTCAAAAAATGACGCAAATCCACTTATATAGGCATAAACTTGACATGGTCGATTATGGTTACATTTTTGGGCTATTGTGTCGGGCATAGATCTAGGACATGAGTGCGCTGATTGGTCATATGCTAATAAGCTATACCTGAGCCCGGAACCAGAGTGGGAAAAAAAATTTCGCGACCCGTCGCGACGTCATTGACGTCATTTTAGGTGTTGACGTTGCGTCATGAAAAAGTGACCTGTACATTTTTCTACAGGAAAAATGAGACAAAAACGTTGCTTTTATCGCCAACCTATCTCCTCATTTTAAGGAAAAAAGCAAGGAGATTTAAGAAATTTTCATCTGCTAGGATGATGTAAGTTTACTGCCAGGCGACCAACAGAAACGGGTTATTTTCACTCTAGAAATAAATGGAAATAACGTTAGAAAAAAGGAACTTCGGGTGCATCGATCGCAGCGCCGCGTCGTGACGTTAGTTCCGCGGGTACCTCATTGAAAGCCGTCTGTTCAACATGGCGGCCGTTATGTGGCGGGGTGCCGCTATGATGGAGGAAGGAAGGCCGCGGGTTGGACAGATATGAACCTGAATGAGGAACCTGCAAAACTACCACCACTAGGAGGCGCTGTGAGCGGCGTTCCTTATTTCCCGACGTCTCGTCCGTGTTGCACTGCATCAAGGACGTCGTGACGTGACGGTTTGCTCTGTTTTTTGCATCTTCGGTGGCACCGCTCATAGCGCCGCCCTGTCGGAATAAAAAGTTGTGCCGTTCCTTGTACGTCGCCTGGACAACTACACGTCAACGACCAATGAACTGAGACCAAGATGCTACTGCGTTGAAATGACCAATAGAATTACATCAGCCAATGAGAATTCTTGTAAGGTTTTGCAGGACCACTTTTATTCGTGCTGGGAACCTTAACTAGGGAGCGCTGTGTCGTGGGGACACAATTCGGAACCGTGAATCAAATTTGTTGTTTAAAATATGGCTTTTATTGCCCAATTTATCTCGAAAATAATTAAATTATGGCATATTTTCCGCGCAATGAATTCATCACGGAAGTTAAAAATGAGTTGGGTTGTAATGACGGGAGTTTCATGCCAAAAGGTGGGAGGAATTATGATTTACGACACNGCCGATAATGTTCTCTCCTATCACTGCCTATATGCGCCATTTTTATACACGAATGTACACTCATGGTCAAAAGTTTATGGACACCGGTTTTCTCCCGTTTTCTCAAAAACTACTGGGGTTATAATGGCGCAACCACCACCAAAATGTAGAAAAATTCCTTGGCTATCAGATGATGTTAGTTTTGTTCACAGATATTATAACATAGTGGTGCTATGATGTAATTTCTAAGACCACCTTTTTTCAACTTTTTGTTATCACTTTTTTCCCGGTTTTTTTCTCAGCACTATCAGTCAGGCCAGTATTCAAAACATTCTTTGTCGAAATTTCATAAAAACTCCAAAAGGAAATGCACTTTTGCTACATTTTGGTGGTGGTTGTGCCATTATAGCCCCAGTAGTTTTTGAGAAAACGGGGGGAAATGGTGTCCATAAACTTTTGACCATGAGTGTACCTGGAAGCATTCAAACTCGATCCGACTAGCCAATTTTAAAGGGACCTTAGAGTCAGCTAGCTCTGGGGCTCATATTCGTGCACAGGTGGCGCTAGCAGCGGATAACCCACTGATTTTGGCTCAAATGTTGATGTTTAGGCCAGTATTCTAGAAGCCCCCGTAACTCCAAGGTCCACCTTTTGTATTCTGCCCTGCAAACAATAGCTAAAAGGTCTAGCGTCTAATGGAAATACCTAGTATGTCACATTTTGTTGTTTTCGAGAAAAATGGGTTTATGTGGAATGACAACTCATGGAAGAGTTTTGTTGTGGAAAACACTCCTAATTAAAAATATGTCAATTTGCTATGTTTTATCTCTGATTTCATGCTGAATTTGCAAAGGTAAAAACATAGTAAGCCACAATTCTGATGACTTAGACATAAAAACCGAGTAAGTGCACCACTGTCTTTCCGAGGCTTTGGCAAACATTTTGCAAACAAAAACTGTTTATTATGATGAAACAATACCTAGTAAGTACGAATTTGGCCTTAACTCATTTTTTCCAAAAAAATGACTTACTACTAGGTATTTCCATTGGACGCTAGAGGTAAAGCTTCTAAAATACGGCCCTGGTGTATTTGCAGTACATGATGTTGGGAGGCCGATGGTCCAGTATTATACATGTACATGTAATCTATTTCTAAACCTCTCTACTCTTAAGCTCTGAGAACATGTACATGTACATGTACACCTACATTCAATCTGGCATTATCAGGGCCATCATGAATAAATAAAAAACCCGCCGATTTACCCAAGCAGAACACATACCGTTGAGAAATGAATGTATATTAATTTGTGGTCTGTAATGTGTATTGCGTATGTTGATTGTCACGGGGATCGAATGGATTGCAAAAACTAGATCTCCTACTAGTAAGTACGAATTTGGCCTTAACTCATTTTTTCCAAAAAAATGACTTACTACTAGGTATTTCCATTGGACGCTAGAGGTAAAGCTTCTAGAATACGGCCCTGGTGTATTTGCAGTACATGTTGGGAGGGCGATGGTCCAGTATTATAATCTATTTCTAAACCTCTCTACTCTAAAGCTCTGAGAACATGTACATGTACACCTACATTCAATCTGGCATTATCAGGGCCATCATGAATAAATAAAACGAAGTGGCTATTTATCGAGCCCGGCTCGCTAAACAGCCTACGCAAAATTGGGCTCAAACGTCGAGCTGTCCGTATTTCCGGAGCCAGGTGATAAATACTCTGTATTCAGTGTGTTGATTGGCACATCGCAAAGATGTGGGGCCTACACCCCTGAGGTCGAGGGTTCGATTCCCGTGTGGTCATGATATTTTTTCTTTTTTTTTTCTTGTTTTCCTTTTCTCCGAAAATTATGTTGACTTTCCGAAATTTCTACATAAAACAACTGGTTAATTATTTTTTCTTAGTGGTGACACTGATAAAATCGTCTACAGAATCGTTGCATCATCCTGCTGGGCACACCTGGTGGTGTTCGGACTCACCGGCAGATTCTGACCCACAAACCCCAGCGGATTAATCTTGAGACTGACGAAAACCGAGCGTATGAAGCTAGGCATGCGACCACAGTGTGTAAGATTTGGGTCATCACACAGAAACAAGGGTTCAAAAAAAGGGATAAATTGGATGGAAGTGTATCAAGAACTCGCCATGATCCTCCATTTCCGGGTGCAAGACACTTCTGAATTCTAATTCGGAGTAAATAGGGAGTTTTCGCAAATCTGACGAAAAACGAAGTACGAAATACGAAATTGGACGTCATATCCATGACGTAATGTATTTCAGGAAATGGCTGGTACCATAAATATCACCTGCTGCAAGAGCGTCTTTTAGCGTATGACGCTAGGACGACGGAGGTACGGTGTATATTAAACTTTGAAATTTATCTTTCGTTTCCACTTCGTTGATACGAATTGGAAATTTAAAGATTCAAGATGCGCCATAACTCTTTCGATCCTACATGACATGCTAAAAGACGCACTGGCAGGAGGGGCATTTGTGGTACCAACCATTTCCTGAAATACATTACGTCATGGATATGACGTCCAATTTCGTATTTGGTACTTCGTTTTTCGTCAGATTTGCGAAAACTCCCTAATAGCGAGGTTACGAAATACGAAATTCAACTTCACTTCCAGGACCTACATGTAATGTATTTCTGGAGATGGTTGCTACCACAAATGTCCCTGCCGCCGGTGCGTCTTTTAGCATACATTGAACATTTAGCATACATTACGCCATAGAAATGAAGTCCAATTTCATATTTCGGCTCCTTTTTCGTCAGATTTGCGAAACCTCCCTAATATCCTCAGTCTGCACAATACGACATTATTAGGCTGCCTTTACATAGAAGTATACGGTATACGAAAACGCCGGTTAACAAAGGCTTCAAATGGATTTTACGGCCGAGAAGCCATTGTTAACCGGCGTTTTCGTATACCGTATACTTCTATGCGAGACTGCGTTTACCGTATAGGCCCTACTGCCTTTGCAGATGGCAGCACAGGTCACCACACATCTGATTTTATCTCATTTTTTCATACAAAAATCCCTTCATTTATACGGTATCCGAAAACGCCTGTTAACAATGGCTTCACGGTCAACAGTATGCTGTATGGTTAGCAATGCCCATCACCAACAGGAGAAGCTGGACCCCGGTAATGCCAGACTTCTCTGACATGTGTCTGACCTTATAACTGTGATTTTTGCGAGTTTCATGTCTTATTATAATGGACGGTAGCCATGTTGGATATGTTATCAACCTGAGTTGACCTGTTATCTCCTATACCTTGCTATGTAATGACTGTACACAGGTCGGGTGAACTGGACTTTGTGCACTATCTCCTCCTTAGTTAGGGCTTGAAGCCTACGGAGAGCGGCCTATGTGTACAGTACAATAGGAGGAGAATGCCCTTATGACATTTTGGTTCTAAATGAAGGGATTTTTGTATGAAAAAGAGATAAAATCAGATGTGTGGTGACCTGTGCTGCCATCTACAAGAGGTGTAATAAAACAGATGTGATGCTGCTGCGCAGAAAGTCAAAACTGCTTCTCTTGGATTTGACGGTAAACGATTAACAATGGATTCCTTGCCATGAAACTACCCCTCTCCAAACACACTCATCAACAAAGCAACAGACCGTCTACCACAGGATATTCAAGGACAAACACACTCCCTCAAAATGTGCTCGCAACGGGTCAATATGCTACTTATGTTTGATGCTCAGTTTTCTTGTTCAGATGGCGACTGGGAGATGAAAGAAATAGAAAACATCAAATGCCGTGTTTGTCCCGTGACACTATAATAGATGTCCTCTCATTTTATTGGTCAGGTCCCCCGTGACGTAGGCAAATGACCTTGGAGACACCTGCAGAGCAATTCACCGCTCCGTAAATGGCCTGTGCTGCTCCGGATGGTCATTTGAAAGTACTAGTACAAATAACTGGCCCTTTCGTATTTACGTATTTAGGAATGTGATTCCTGACTTTGGGAGTTTACTCCCGATGTCAGGTCACGCCACGTGGAACAGACGGCATATAAATAGCGAGGTTGCGCACTTTTCCGACTCCGACTCCGACTTCAACTACGAGAACGAATTGCAGTCCGCTGTAGACATCCTTGATAAAAACGACACCGTACTATTTTTAGGAGGGCTTTCCCCATGTTGTGGCCGTTCTCCGAAAGGTGACGCCTCTATAGCAAATTCCCTTCCTAACAGTCGTGCTGCAGAGCAATTCACCGCTCCGTAAATGGCCTGTGCTGCTCCGGATGGCCATT
Source organism: Notospermus geniculatus (assembly GCA_002633025.1). Classification (NCBI taxonomy): domain Eukaryota; kingdom Metazoa; phylum Nemertea; class Pilidiophora; order Heteronemertea; family Lineidae; genus Notospermus; species Notospermus geniculatus. The sequence goes on along the minus strand of NMRB01001560.1, from coordinate 29,105 downwards.
TGAAAGTACTAGTACAAATAACTGGCCCTTCCGTATTTACGTATTTAGGAATGTGATTCCTGACTTTGGGAGTTTACTCCCGATGTCAGGTCACGCCACGTGGAACAGACGGCATTTAATAGCGAGGTTGCGCACTTTTCCGACTCCGACTCCGACTTCAACTACGAGAACGAATTGCAGTCCGCTGTAGACATCCTGGATAAAAACGATGTGATAGACGTTTGCAAATCGTAAAATGCCATAACTTTGTGGCAGAATAATTTTGACTCGTAATCGGAAGTGCGCATAAATCGCAAATATCGTAGTCGTCATAGTCGTGTCTCAAAGTCGTAACGACTAGGATTACGACTTCAATATTCATTATTTATCCGCACTTCCGATTTACTAGGCCAATTTTTTCTGCCTTCAATTTATGGTGTTTGACGAATTGAAAACTTCTATCACATCGTTTTTATCAAGGATGTCCATAGCGGACTGCAATTCATTCTCGTAGTTGAAGTCAGAGTCGGAGTCGGAATGTTGCCCGTTGCAACATTGCTTTCGAGGGGTGACATTTCGCTCATTTCAGAAGATTCTACAATATCGTACCTCAAGTAAGTTTCCGTGAATGTGATTGGCCGAGAGCGGTCACGTGACCGGTGGATATTTCGGCATGTTCGCCCGGAAAATATTTCCGGTTGGAACGTTTTCCCGCAAAATGCTTCGAGACGGCCCCACGTCCGCCATTTTGTTTCTCGCTTCAAATAACACGGCGGTTTTTCAATCAAAATCGTCGAAATACCAGCCAATATTGTCAGCTTTTGTGATCATCGACAGCATGGGGTAACTGTTAACATTTTCCTGAACACAATAGCCCAAACTTGTCGCACGTTAGCTCACAATTTCAAAGAAATGAGCAAGCGAACGGCGCCGATGTGGGTCCAGTGTCGTGCGTTCATCTAGGTCCGCATCGACATTACATCAGGCGTGGTGCAGCGCAATGCAGATCATTTGAGTGATGATAAACGCCACGAGAACTTCTCTCTGATGACTTTCGGTACGATATAAAAAATGGTGCCCGTCGTGTCGGGCGGTAGAGCGAAATGTCACCCCTCGAAAGCAATGTTGCCCTCGGCTGGCGCCTCGGGCAACATGGCTTTCTCGGGGTGACATTTCTCTCTACCGCCCTCCACTCCGGGCACCATTTTTATAATGTGTCCACAGTAATCAGAATAGCACCTCATGTTTTGTAATGTTCTTGCGATTCATTATCGTTTTGATCGGCGACTGATGCCGCTGTGAAAGGAATCCAAGTCCCCCTGGAATCAAATCTGGTCTTATTGTTCAGCGAGGGATTGGAACATGTGGCTAAAGAGACCATGACCATTCGAATATAACCTTACAATAGCGGGCTATTGTTTGGCGGATCTGTATNAGCCAATCAGCGACGGGTGTTGAAATAAAATCACCGTCACAACAGAATCGTCGCTCTGTCCCAGACCCTCGTATATGCTGTGCATTATACAGGGTCTGGGCGCCCGAGACTAGGAACGACCTCGTTTCAACACACATTACACATGCATGAGATGGTTCCTGTACACGGGAAAATAATTGCCTCCGACTTAGTATCTTTTGAAGGTATATTTCCATAAATGGGAAAATCGTTGGCGGTACAGGGTCCCCGACACAATGGAATGCTGATGGAATATTCAAAATGACTTTGAACAAAAGGAGACATTTCCTTTCCTTAGAATTCTTCTTGAGAACATTGCTCAAGGCGAGATAATCATACTACACTTCATTCCACATCCGATTGGCGCGAGGTTTTCAGCTGATATCTCCGCAACGGCTGGGTCTAATCTGACATACCATACATCAATCGATTTGTCTTTTTTGCCGCTACAGGCATCATCGCTGTCATTTTCCCTAAAAACGTGACAGAAAAAAGTTCTTTCACTAATCACATACAGTTCGTATTCCATTTTTGGCAGTTTGGACTAGTAATCAAATAAGATGCCAATCTCGTACCCAGAGTTCAATGCCACATTAAACTCTGGAAAGGGCTAGACCGATACTACGTTTCCACAGTGTTAATGCATTGTTGGTGGCGGATGAATTTCTGACCGTTGCACAGCGAATTGCGTAGGGATTCGAAAGAGTTCGTTCTTTTTCCACAATAAAACATCAAATACCCAACGGAATGTTAAAATAGTAGTAATTTTTACAAATACTCGAACAAATTCTAATTTTCAGCATGATTATTTTATCAAATAATTTGTAAAATCGATGAGCACAAGAATCTTGTGCTGGGTTCCAGCCCTTTTCAGAGGTCTTAGCCAAGGAATGATGGTGGCGACCTCTTCAGATTGATAAGATGCAGCCATTTGTGAACAATTTCAAAGTCTTTTTCGTAACCAAACCCCAAAATATTAGACTACCGGGAAAATCTTCAGGACATACCACTCATCATTAAAGCCGCACAGTATAGACAGATGGGTCATAATCGGCGAGCACAGTCTCAGTCACCCCGCCGCTGTTTCGAATACGGGAATCCGTATAGCAGTACCGTGGAACGAAACGGCTGGCTGCGCAAGACTATACGCAGCATTGGGGATTCCCCGAACCTCGATACAGGATAATGCTATATAATGTGTGGTTCTATGGTTCTATACATTACGCACGCCTGTAAATGAGGTTGCACTAAGATTTCAGCCGAACTGGGAGTGAGTAGCGGCGCATAGTGTGCGGCTTTAAAGGTTACCTGAAAGGCATTTCATGATTTTTTCTCTGAAAAGTGGTTCGAGTAAAAAACAATTCAGTGAAAGTTGCATGAAGATTGGACCATTAGTTACAGTGTTATACCAAATTTAAGAGTGTTGTTTCTACATGACAACCAAAAACTTGGTATCCATGGCTGTCCAGGCGGTGGGTTCATGATGTCAATTGTGCTATCCAGAAATCCAAATATTGCCCTCATAATCCATATTAAGGAAATAACTGCAGTACGACTGACTGAACAAGAAAAATACATCAAAACTACACCTAACGGCCCGAGTTAAATGTGCTATTTTAATGTTTTTTATATGTTTAAAAAATCCAATGACGTGCTGTGTTCTCCACTGCGTGACATGGTTGCCAGGGTGTGTAGTCATCCTTTTTAAATTCCCATAACTTGGATATTGGTGATCCGATTTTCATGCGGTTTTCAGTTTCATGTTGCCTGATTAATGCTCTACAGTATTATGCAGAAAACCAGAAGTTGATAAAACCGTTTCAGGTAACCCCTTTAAGTCAAGAAAATGGTGGCAGTGGCTCAGTTCAATCTGAACGTCAGAGAACGATTCGTGCCAACATCGTAACTCTGACGTATATCGGACAGCGCCATATTGCTCCGTGAACTACTTTGATGAAGATCGGGTCGCCAAGACTGTTGAAACTATCTATTTGAATGATCTAAATCACCAATTAGGCATTGTGAATGTTGCTACATCTAGAAAAATGAGTTGAAGCATGTTACCTTACCTGATGAAGGGTTAGTTACGCTATAACAGCACGTTGAACTTCTCAAGTGGTGAAGCTATGGCGGCCATTGTTGTTTCGTGATCGAGGTGGGGAGGGAGAAACAGTCACCTAATGCATACGAATTTTTCAATAAAAATCGTTGCAAAATGCACATTTTAACCACTCAAACGTTTTTATATAAATATTTATTGCGAAATAACTCGCTTTGTGCAAACAAACATCAGTTAATTAAAAAAATTATAAGGGAACTATTTCTAGTCTGCGCAATGCTACAACCGCACCACTTCTGACCTGATCACCGACCATATGGTGGCCGAACTTAATCCGCTATATACGGACGAGGTGCTTTCAATGGCTGCCCGAAGGTTGCCGAAAGCTTCCGAGTCGAAGACGATTGTGGCTCAGTTGCGTCTCACTTGCTACTTCCGGCCTTTTGTTGTCTTCTTTCACATTTCTCCTCATTTTCATTTTCAACAACTTCTTGCATTGGTACAAAAAACACGCATGATAAAACTTTAAAGGGACTAGGAAACTTTTTTCAAGCTTCGGTTATTACAAAATGCTAGTATTTCATGATAAATTCCCTCCCACAGCCAATTCACTTTTTCAAATAAGTGTTAATTACTGGCACCCAGACAAATCAGTCATCAGCACACCATGGAGCATTCACCACGTCACCAGGAATCTAATCAACATAATAGAGTACACTCTCGCTCCATACAATACTAGTACATACAGCGATGAGGTTCCCAGTGACGCGGTGAATGCTCCATGGTGTGATGATGACTGATTTGTCTGGGTGCCAGTAATTAACACTTAATTGAAAAAGTGAATTGACGGTGGGAATTTATCATGAAAGACTAGCATTTTGTAATAACCGAAACTTGAAAAAATTTTCCTAGTCCCTTTAACACTAAGACAACTTTGTAATCTGGCTCATTTCTAGTAAATAACGTATCTTCCCTGAAATAAACAGGTGTTGCCAAAACTTACTGTTCTGCCCTCGTAAATCTATGACCTTTATTTATCTAATGAAATAGACGTTGCTTATCGATCAGTTGCTGGTCATGTTGCGGGTGGTCGACGAACAACGAAACAGTCCCAATAAACCAGCTCTGAACCGTCTACTGGTAACGCCGTATATGAAAATGTTCCCAAAGGAATTCAACTGAACCAGAAAATGGGAAGTGTAATAAACAACATAGTACCAGTCCCCCTTTACCAACCAGGGAAATAAATAGTAATGTAGGCTTATTAATTGATATGCACCCCCAGGTGTCTCTAGGACAAGGAAAACTATTAAGATTCCTAATACCATTCTTGTGGCTGTGTCGATCTTATTCCTGTCGATGCCCGAATTGCTCTCCATTTTATTCTTATTTCGTTTTCTTAAAGTTGTGATGATGCGGATTGTAATCGATGCAAGAATTGAGAGAGGGAGGAGCGTATTGATGAGTAGAGACAGCACCTGGAGGTAACCGATACGATATACAGGGTTTTTGCGTAATTCCGATGGTCTTTCCTTTGGACGCATTCTTTGAACACACGGATCATAACTATATTTGACAGTATAACCAAATACCAATGGAATGCGGTACACAAATGAACAGATCAGTATACAAGCGACAGCAATGTGTGCGTTCCGTTTTGTACAAAAGGCGGCAGCCTTCAGTGGCCTGCAGACGGCTACGTACCGCTCCACGGCAATGTACACAATAAGGTAGACAGATGAAGTCTTCGCAAAGCGAAGGAAAGCGTAGATGTACCCGTAGGCTAGGTTGTGGAACTCCATGAAGACATTCATCAAGCCGACGTAGAAATGCATTCTTTTCATTGTATTTCGGAAAAATTCCATAATCAAATTGATGCTGTCAACGACGGCTAAAACCCGGAGTAAAAAGCACCTCGACGTGTAAGGCCTTTCCTTTCCAAAGACAGCAAAGGCCAGAGCATTCCCGGTGAGGCCTAGTGGTATGATTAGTAGCATTACCGGCCCCTGAAGAATGAATCTGAGATAGTCACCTAGATCCTCGAAAGACCTCATCCTGTATCTAGAACTACATCTTAACACGCGAGTTGAAGTTGTAAAAGTAAGTTGAATTGCTGTCGTCATATTCAAATCCATAGTGTGATCAATGAATGTCGTATTCACCGATTATAAACAAAAGTATGGCCTACTTGTGTAAAATATATGTATGAAGGACGCGTGCCGGTAGGCCTACAATGTTGCAGTAGCTTTGTAAGTATGCCTCCATAAAGCCTCTGCTGTCACAGTTATGCTAAACTTCATGCCAAGAGCATTTTTTTAAAATTTCCAGCGTAGCTATAGCTGTAATCATGTAGAGTATGAATTTGACTCTTTTGGTACCATAATAGGCCTATTAGTAGCTATGTAACTGAAAACGACATAATACACAGAAAAACATAATCGCGTGTCAGAAATGGAACCATCTTTTGGTCTTATATCTTTCACCTACAATTCTAAAACAGTTTCAGATTCTTTGTTCTACATGTAATTACATATGCCTGATGAAAAATGGAAGGAATTATACTGACAGGAATACCCTGAAATCTAAAAATAGTACGTGGCCAGTGCTGCCAGGCCAATCAGCACTGGCCTGGCCAGGTAGATTTCTGGGTATTCCCGGCTGGAGCCTCGTTCTGATGCATTTGGCTAGGGATTTGGGTCACATCGATGGCAGGACAGTGCGACTTCGTCGTTCGAGGGTGGATTACTTTATTAATTGGACATGATATGCTAATCAAAGGTGTCAGCTTAGTCTGAAATAATATACAGAAGATGTAGAATGCAGAAAATGTTCGTCGGTAAGTGATTTTGGGCACATTTTGGGGCCCGTTTGACGGGCGAGTCGGCGTGAATCGGATTCCAAGATGGCCGCCCCCATCTCGCTGTGTAAAATCTCAGGCTTTCCTTCCTTGTCAGTATTATTATTTTACTCCCCAAAATCCATTTATACTGGTTCCTGTGAGATAATGTATCATGACTTCGTTGTTTACATCCAATGTTGGTAAACATGCATGTTTACATTATGTTACTTTGGACTTTTGGGACATGCCAACCCACCAAGTTGAATACTTTCGGTATCAAAAGAAGTTCTAGAGGGGCATGGCACCAACAAATTACTCATAAGACAAAGGAAGACTGGCCACAAACAAACAAAATGTAAATAAACAATGATTTTCGTGGCCCGCGGAAACACCCGTTATACACATTATCTTTAAAGAAGCACGGTATTGGATCTAAAATGCGTTACTATATTTGACTGCCGACGTAGAGGGAGCCATCTAGCAGCAGTAAGACGAACTACAAAAATGCATTACAAAATGTACGTAGTAAATCGGGTCAATTCGCCAACAACGTAGTAAAGTCGGTCCCTGGGTTGGCACGGTTGCGCCAGCTGTCGAGAAAAAGTGGCAGTACCTGCTTCTTTAAGCTTCTGACATCATATGGTGCATACTCCACGACAGCGTTGAATTTTTTTTGATAATTGGACGAAAATTTTAACACTGCCATCGACGCTAGATCGCCATCTTGAAAACCTTGACATCATCGTCGGCGGGCTGGTCTATCACGTGACACGGACTGCTTTTTCAAAATGGTATTATTTGCAGAAAACAGTATTTATCTTGTCGAAAATGAAACAGAATAACTTTATTATTACTTTATATCTACTCTACCGATGTTTGTATCACTCGGTACCTTTATACACCTATCTTCAACGATCAAGCGGAGAAAACGAGTGATGGGGTGACCGCTTAACAATTCGAAGAATTTCTATTGTTTGCTCTGCGCTCGCACTACTTTGCAAGATGGAAACCAAGCAAACGTCTGATATCACTGACGGGTCATTTCAGATATCGCCACCTAGCGTCAAGTTTGCATATGGTGAGAACTGTAAGACCGTGTCTTTGTTGGAAAGGTCTATAGCGATCATTGTAGGTACAGTCTTGTTAAAAAGTAAAAAGACAGTTAATATCTCAGCTAATACAAAAGGTTCCAACCTCAACTTGTATTATGTTATTCCCTATAATGTTGTTAAAAGGATCGCATACGAAATTGAGGGTTTGTAACAAAATATCATGAAAATATTAATATAAAAAAGCCTCATTTTTCAAAATTCTGAGTTCTGAATTTAAAATCAGCGTGATATCATTCACCAGTCAATCCTATAAATTCCTGTGAAGAAACTTTTTAAAAATCATTTCTCATTTTCCAGATATATCAGAATATCATCAGTTCTTATGAATTTGATATTTTGCAAAATTCGATAGTTCACATATTTTTCCCTCATCAACAGTCACTCATCATGATAACATAATAGTTCATGCTGATTTGGCATCATTTTTACTTCAATAGACAGAGAATTCAACGAAAGTCTTAAAATGACCCAAAAATATAGCATGTTTTTCTGATGATATTTTGATATTTCTTGAAAACGACAAGAGATTTTTCGAAACTTTTTTCACATAATTTCTTAGAAATCGTCAGGGAATAATATCAAGCTAATTTTGAAATGAAAATTGGGGATTCTAAAAATTGTGTTTTTTCTTGACATTTTGAAATTCTAATATTTTCATGACAATTTGCCACAAATCCTAAATTTAGTATGTCATCATTTAGCCAACATGTTCTTGTTTATAAAAATTGCAATCTTGCACATAAATGACCATTGGCATCTCAGCAGAATAGAAAACATCACTGTCTTTTTATTTTTTAACAAGACTGTACATACCGCTGCATCTGTGCGTCGACACGATGTTGCCGTTGAATTCACTAACAGTTGCCTCTCTTAAGAGATTCATGTGTGTGTACTGGTTGCAGATCACACTGATATCCTGGATACTCCATCATTCATGATGGGCTTATTATGCCAACCCTGTCGTATGTCTCATACAGTAGAATAACAGCGACTGAAGCCATCTACTGATTGTTTGCTTTGAGTCAGTGCTTTCTTCTTGCATCTCGTTCCCAAATTTAATGGTGATAATGTTTTTTTGTTGTAGCGCACTTGGAGGCTGAACGCTTGCTCAAAGCGATTTGCATTATCACCCCTTGCAAAAATACATTTACACCAAAATATCCAAGATACAGAATAGCACAAAATTGACACACAAAATGATAATAAGCAAGAAGTCAATCTCCAGAATTCACAAATTTTCGACCCCAACCGGGGTCTTTTTCAAGTAAAGTCTTTTTCATTGTAAAGTTCCACTTGAAAAAGACCCCGGTTGGGGTCGAAAATTTGTGAATTCTGGAGATTGACTTCTTGCTTACACCAAAATATCAGTTGTTAGGTCATAGAGATCTGGGCCCAGTAACGTTTTTAAGTTTGGCCCGTATGCCAGTATAGAGGGGTTGCGCAGCGTCCCGACTCAGACTCCGACTTCAACTACGAGAATGAATTGCAGTCCGCTATGGACATCCTTGATAAAAACGATTCGATAGAAGTTTTCAATTCGCCAAACACCATAAATTGAAGACAGAAAAATTTGGCCTTATAAATCGGAAGTGCGGATAAATAATGAATATTGAAGTCGTAATCCTAGTCCTTACGACTTGAAACACGACTATAATATTTGCGATTTACGTGCACTTCCGATTATGAGTCAAAATTATGCTGCCACAAAGGTATGGCATTTTACGATTTGCAAACGTCTATCAAATCGTTTTTATTAAGGATGTCCATTACGTGGCTTTAGTGAATACCATTTGGTATACTTACGAAAGGGTTACGAATACGTAAGTGCTACGAACCGTTGATGAATAAGGCCCCTGGTTTTTAGAGGGACGTTTTAAATTACAGTTCTTTGGGCGAAACAGTCTCTTTAAGGCAAAGAAACTTTTCCACACTCAAGGCGGGATTCAAACCTCGGACCCCTTGACCACGAGTCAGAGACGCTGAAAGGGTAAATGTCGTCCTGGGTATATACAAAGATTACCCAGGGTCTCAATCTTCACCTACACAATACCCTGGGTGTACTTTCGGTTGCCGAACATCACCCAGCATCGAAGTATGACACCTGGATTCGGGGTTGTCTTGCCCGTGGTCCACGTGACTGTCTGAAGAATGTCATGAACAGCTGCACTCAACAAGTACCGCGGCGCGAGACCGCGAGATTCCACGGGATTTCTAAATCGTTCCAAAGGCACATATTGAGGAAGCTGGGTGATGTTCGGCTACCGAAACTACACCCAGGGTATTGTTTTAGTGAAGATTGAGATCCTGGGTAATCTTTGTATAAGTACCCAGGACGACATTTACCCTTTCAGCCTAGACCAGTCCCACAAGATCACCCCAGCTTCAGCTCATAAACCATCGCATGGTTTGTGCGTTGAACCGTCCCATACTATTGCCGCCTCATCCGCAAATTCCCATTTCCCCGACAAGTGCAGCATAGCAATGGTTTTTCACTAAGCTCCATTTCGTTGACACAAAGCAAACATGGCGGCCATGGTACACAGCGTGATGTACACATCCTGCCAAAATGAATCTGATATGCTCACTTCAACCAGTCGCCATTTTTTACGACTGTCTCAATTATTTCGCAATTACAGGGAAACGAATGAACCTATTAGTTGATTGGTTTTATTCATTCTTCTTCTGTTACAACCGTTCAGTGTTCTCCACAGGTTTTGGTGTAAGACAGGCGGCAGTGGTGGTGGCACCGCTAGCGTCCAATGGAAATACCTAGTATGTCACATTTTGGTATTTTCGAGAAAAATGGGTTTATGTGGAATGACAACTTGGAAGAGTTTTGTTGTGGAAAACACTCGTAATTAAAAATATGTCATACAACAGGATTAAATGCAATTTGCTATGTTTTTCCTCTGGTTTCATGCTGAATTTGCAAAGGTAAACGCAAAGTAATTCACAATTCTGATGACTTAGACGTAAAAACCGAGTCAGTGCACCACTGTCTTTCCGAGGCTTTGGCGGACATTTTGCAAACAAAAACTGTTTATTATGATGAAAAAATACCTAGCAAGAACGAATTTGGCCTTAACTCATTTTTTCGAAAAATGTGACTTACTAGGTATTTCCATTGGACGCTAGACCGCGCGAGGCACCTTCTGGCGGGGGGTCTGGGTGCCCTCCCCAGCAAAATTTGGATTTTAGATGTTCTGAGATGCGTTTTCTGAGCATCTGAGATGCATAATTGAGCGATCTAAGCCATAAATATTAGGGCGGACGAATTTTTAAGAGGGGCGGGCCGTTTTTAAGAGGGGCGGATTTTGCTGTCGGTATTTTTAAGAGGGGCGGGCCGCCCATTTTTTAACTGGTGTGGAGAATACTGACAACCATAATCATGGAGATGGTTCGATAGGGATCTACATGTACATGTATGCACTGCAGTCTCTTGCTGTGGACATCAGATAGGGACCTGCAGAGATATGTACAGTCTTTGACATGAATTTATCTCCACCTGATACCTTGAATATTTTTGGGCCAACTTTAACACTGTTTGTTCCACATGAAAGTATATCTTGTTGATCATATTTCTGCATCAGAATTTTTGATATTTGGAAATATCGTTATTACGTAATACCTCATCAGAAAAAAACACTAAAAATCAAATTTTTTATTACGTAATTGTTGGTGATTTTTGTTGCAGTTTTGATAGAGTGGTACTTACTAAGGATTTGGGTCTTGTTTTATTAAAATATGTTGAGTGGTTGCTGAGATATTTGAGATTATCAAAATTTTGATAATTTGAGATTTTCGTGCTTTTCAGGAAATTTTGATGTCATTAGATAAAGCTAACATCAGAATATCGTTTTGCAAAATTTGCGAACTTTTTGCGTTATTTGGGCAGTAATATTGCATATTTTTCATAACTAAATTTTTTCCATGAAATTTTCTCTCGGACATAACAGATTATAGGGCCAGGTATCAAAGGTACAACCCCATCGTGTGCATACCTCAGCAACAAAAGACAAAAAAAACGCTGTCCATTTATTTTTTGGCATGAGTGTACGTACGGCAGCCTCATGCTGGCGGAACATCACATTGCAAAAACCTCCACTTCTAGGAACATAACTCTGATTTTAGCTGGGCACCTGTTTGAAGAGCCTGTCTCGGCTGATGAATTCCGAGTGGCTATGGAAAGTGGATCTTCCACTTACGAAAAAAACTATATGCTTGCAATGCTTTTCTGAAAAATCTACAGTAGTGTGAAATGAAATGGTCCATGGACCATGTGCTCACCTGTGTGAACGTACCAGAAGAACAAATGGCAAATGTTAAATCGAAATGCTCCAGGCATAACGTGTCACCAAAAGGCAAAATTTTGAATTTTGAGCTCTGTGACCTTAAAAAGTAGGTCAAACCAAAAATCCTTTATATATGTAATGTACCCTCAGCAGATTCACCTATGATAAAAATTTGGAGGTGATCCAGTCATTAGTTTAGGAGTTATTGTACTTTTCGTGTTTTGAGTTTCTGCCCCCTGGTGGCCAAGCTAAGAGTCGAATCGGACCAAAACTTGGTGTAGTAGGTCATCTGACATAGGGGTATATATGTACTTTCAGGTCAATAGCACCCACAGTTACGAAACGTGCCACCAAAAGGAAAAATTTTGAACTTTGACCTCGGTGACCTTGAAAAGTAGGTCAAATCAAAAACCCGTTACATATGTTATGTATCCTCATTAGATACACCTATGATAAAAATTTGGAGATGATCCTGTCATTAGTTCAAGAGTTATTGTACTTTTTGTGTTTTCGGTTTTAGCCACCTGGTGGCCAAGCCAAGAATCGAATCGGACCGAAACGTGTTGTCATAGGTCATATGACCTAGGGGTATATATGTACCAAGTTTCAGATCAATAGCTCCAGCGGTTACGAAAGATGCCCTGCTAACGGTCAACGACGACGGACGACGCCGACGGACGACGACGGACGACGGCCGCTGCACCATCGTAAGAGCGCACCACAAGTGAGCTAAAAATATTAGAACACTTGGCAAATCTTAGGAAACTGATGTTTTATTTGGTCCCAGAGCCTGGATTTCACTTCCTCCCATTGCAAAAGGTAAAGGCAAAGGTACTGAGATTCTTTCACCTACGAATTTATCAGTCCAGTCCTTTTTTACATTCTACTCTAATATTTAGTATGCCCCCCTTGGCAGCAGTCACAGCAGCGCATCTTTCTGGCTCTAGTGTCTATGTTTTTTCTAAGAGTTTCAACCCCAGTGTTATTCCACGCTCTCAGAAGCTCATTCCAGAGAGTTTCCTTAGAGTTATTCAACATTTCCAAAATGCAGTATGTTCCCAAGAAATTGACAAAGGTATCATGCAGGTGTCTCTGGAACATTCATTATGCAATCTCAGTTTGGTTGAAGGTTCCATTAATGAAAGAAACGATCGTTTCATGGGTACATTGGGGCCATTTCATTGAAATAATACTTCGTTTTCCAGTTCATGGCAAGTGTTCTAATATTTTTGCAAACTACTGTACATGTACAAATGTAAGTTTCTTCCTAAAAATCATATTTTTGTTCATAAAACGTGTATTTTTACAGAAAAACATTGTTTTTAATTAAAAAAAATCTTGATTTTTCTCAATAAAACCAAGTTTATTTTCGTAAACATGATTTCGTAAAGATGGTTTAACCTGATTTTAGAAGAAAAAAGTAGGGGTTTTTTCCAGAAAAATCTGTATTTTGTACAAACAAAATAGTTTTTAATCATACTAGGTTTACTGCAAAAAATGTAGGTTTCTTTAATAATTGGACACTCCGCTTGCCATAAAATGAGCGGTCGCTTAGAACCATTGGAGACGAGGTACACGTACATTACAATAGATTTTGGGAAATAAAACCTTTTTACACTACATGTAACGAACGCCGTCTGCCCCTGGATGAAAGCCCAGTTCTTTTGCATTGCCCCAAGATAAGAAAGTATGCAATGTAACTCTTCTTTGCCCATAAAAATAGACTAAGCTTTTGATAAAGCGCTGTGTCATCATAATGTAGGCCCGAATATCGTTTCATAGCTTGTAGCACGATTTCTTTGAATTCATTGTTGTGGGAAGCTTGTTTGTCACCTTTTCGATGAAGAAAAAAGCACTCCAAAACGAGAGCCTAAGGTAAAAGATAAGTTCTATGACGTTAACCGATATTCTGGTCTGGAAAGTCGTTGAATGTTTGGTCCCTTAGGACTTGACAACAGACAACTATGCTGTACATTTTGTCTCCTCGCTAGGTACTGTGGATGAAAGTTTCCTGATAGGTTTCAAATGGTTAGTGATAAAACCCGGAATGAAACGAAACGAAACGAAATCATCGAAATGGGACTCGCAAGGAATTTGAGAATTAACGTAGGCCTAATTAAGTGTCATAATGTTGCAGACGTACATGTACATGTATGCTTCCGCCTTGAGATTCACGTTTTTTCGACATACACCCCAAAATCAAATTGAATATTTTAAAATCAACCAGAATCACCATGTACGAAATTCCCTTCGGTGCTCCTCAAGTTGCCGCTAGTTTTTGTTTTCTTCACTCATTCGGTTGGTGCATAAAGCAAGCGTCAATGTCGGAGCAGATTCTACGTTAAGCACTTAAATATCGGTATTACAAACAATAAGACAATAAAACGAAAATTAATTGATGCAAATCAAGCCCATTTCTATGATTTCATTTCGTTTCGTTTCGTTCCGGGTTTTATCACTAACCGTTTCAAATAACGTTCGTCCTGTTCAGGGCACCCTCAGGCATGGTGTCGTAGGTGAGCCATTTGTTTTTCTGATGCAGTGGGCACATATTTTCATATTTGTTCATGGAGTGGTCCAGGCATTCCTTATGATCTCCCTAAAACGTCCCCGAGTGAGCCATGTGAAAATAACAGCTACATATAATGCATTCGTATAGTAGTGCATTGCAACGCATGTATGGACTAAGTATACCAGTTCTCTAATTATTCTGTTAAACATCGGGGGTACCGAGCATAAAGGGGTCGTAACCCTACGTCAGGCCTAAGCCAGGCGTAGTGCTGGTCGATGCCCTATCTTCGACCAGCACTACGCCCCCCCGCCTGGCTTAGGCCTGACGTAGGGTTACGACCCCTTTATGCTCGCTACCCCGGGTGCCCCCCCCCCAAATCACACATTTCGACTAGTGATATCTCAATTACTTGAAAGCCAAACTCTTTGAAAATTCTTAGGAACCAACATGGGGATAGTGTTAGCATGCCCTGAAAATGTCAAAGCACTCCGATATAAGTCCCGCGAGTAGTGCCCAATACAAAAATGGAGATGGATCATTTTGAGATTTTTGCAGCCGATAAAAATCATCCTGATCTGAATTAGCGCAAAATTTCATTGAATTCACTGCAAAGCAAGCAGAGCTATTGACAGTCAAAAAAGGACGTTTTTTGGGACACCCGATATATGTCTTCCCCTTTATCTTTATTTGTTTGTGTCTATGAGCGCCTGCCAAATCTATCATTGTTCGGCCGTGAATATGTATCCGACTATTGATCATAGCAATAAGTAATGTTTACAATGTATTTATAAATGACATATACACGTACCCACACAGTAATATACAATATTTAGCAAATGTCGTAGGTTACTGTTCCGTTCTGTGTTCTGCTAACGATGGTAAGATTTCTGCCCAGGTGTAATGACTGAGAATGTATCACGACTTCATTATTTACATTCAATGTTTGCATAAAGGAATCAAACATAAAGTTTCAACTTACAAATTTAGCATTGTGAACAGTATCACTTTAAACCTCAACAGATTTGCATTCTGACTGTTCCCATAAGGCTCCAGTTCCATAGAGTTCACGTTTACACTTTTCACGCGCCACGCTTCACATTTTCCTTTCGTTCCTCGATTCAGCGCACAACGAGACACACATTACCTGTCATGTGGCATGCTTTCTCCGAGGAACGAAAGGAAAACGTGAAGTGTAACGCGAGAAAAGTGTAAACGTGAACTCTTTGGAACTGGAGCCTAATGATAGGCAAGACCAATCTGCATGTTTAGGGCAAATTTTGTTGAATTCCGACTAGTTGATCTTATGACACAAAAGGACTGAATTAATGAGAACCCCACGAACGATGAGAGCGCAGGGTCATCAGTGTACATTTGAATAGGCCAACGTAGATTTGCACGTGGAACACTAATTGTGCTGAAAATAGCTATGTTATCCTCAGAAATGGAATTCAAGGCATTAAGTTGACAGATTCATGTACCCCGCTACCATAAAAAAAGTGGAAGCCCCTGCCTATTACATAAAGCCAAAATTCAGATAGTGAGAGACATCTGGTGGCAACATAAAAATGCATTATTGCATGACAGTCATGGCTTTGCTCCCTTTGGATACCATTTAGCTCATGGTCAACCGCAGATTTAGGCCTGTCTAATAACATACTGTATAGTACATGTATGCGTTAATCAGTCGGCGCGCGAAACGTGTTCGAAGGGAAAATCGTTGAATATCCGCGAGGCCTAGTTAAAGCGAATCGATAGCGGATTTTGTTTACATTTGGCTGGTGTTTGTAAACACAAAATTCAGCCAATCAAAATGCACGACAATTTTTATGTTGACATTCTGGAGAAGTTTGCTTACATTTTTTCCTGAAAATTCGTCCCCTTTCAAATTCTATTTCTAAATCAAATTTTTTCGCTTTCGATTCGCTTTAAGTTGATTACGCATCTCTCCAAACAACACCATGTCAATTCAAATGAATTTTCTGCTGGTGCACTATAGCCATTCTTGTTGGGAGTAGGCCTTGGACAACGAAGAAATGTGACACGATGGCCATTCACACAAGCAATGAATGCAGACGAGTAGGCCCAGCACTAATGGAATTGACCGGACCACTATTCTCGCGGATGACGGGTTGATCAATAGTTACCCTGAACCTGAATATTCAACGTTTTTCCATTCGAACAAGTTTCGCGCGCCGACCGATTAACGCATACTATACAGTAGTTCACTGAAATACAGAAATTTATCATTATAGTCTCGCGATCGGACGAAAAAGATCTTCCCCGGCGGTCTTGCGTACTTCAGGCTTGTAAAAACAACATGGGTATCACGTCAATGGATTTTGATCGTTTTTCCAGCATTCTTTTACTTTACACGCTAGGATTGACCTCGGCAGAAAGTTTTTTATATCCTAGCCAGTTCTAGTTCCATGTACTTCCCGCGTATTTGTAACTTCCAAGAATAAACTCACTGCCGACTGGCCTGCCATAACTCACGCTAGATTCCAGAAAATTTACTTGCTAGGTTACAGAACGTACAAAGTCGTACTGCTGGGCGTATCATGCAGGTTAGATAGATCTGAATTCTTTATGATCGAAAAATACTGTTTTTCGACGTACATGTATTTCAAACAATAAAATCTTAATATAAAAAAATGTAAATCATAAAACGCTTTATCGTCACATTACATGTATATCGCACCCATAAAATCGCATGGAGTGTTATCGTGGAAATAGGGAGGTTAAGAAATCAAGCGATAAACGTCAACGTTAACGACAACGTTCGGAAAATGCAATATAAAATCCGGTTAATGTGTAGTATGAAAAATAACGTCGTAAAGTTTACATTTATCGTTTGATATCTTAACTGTCTACGTTTGCAATATAAAAATAACGTTAAAGTGAATAGCTCGCGGGGTTTGTTGACAGTTGGTCCTCAATATCAAGCGCCATTTTGAGAAAAAGGCAAAAGAAGGATTTTAGTTTAATGGGAAATGCATTAGACAGCCAAACTTCGGTGGCGTAATCTGCAAAATCTGCCGCTTCGAAATCAATGTGAATAGTACAAAATGTACCTTTTGACCGACTGAATTTGAAAATGTCATTAATCCATTTTAACAATTTTTTAATGGAACCTCGTCCCCAGGTGCACGTTCGCATATTTGCACAGGTTTTGCATATGACTGCACTGTTAATGAAATGGTCCATGGACCATGTGCTCACCTGGGTGAAAGTTCCAGAAAAACAAATGACAAATGTTAAACATGTTAAATCGAAATGTTCCAGGGGCCTTCAGTTCCAGGGTCATACGATTATGGTCAAAATTTCAGTGAACATTCCAGTGAACACTAACAGTTCAGGAGTTACTGGACTTTGAACTTTGGTTTTGGCCACCTGGTGGCCAACCCAAGAATCAAATCGGACCGAAACTTGGTGTCATAGGTTATCTGACATAGGGGTATATATGTACCAAGTTTCAGGTCAATAGCACCCGTGGTTACGAAATGTACCACCAAAAGGCAAAATTTTGATCTTTGACCTCTGTGACCTTGAAAAGTAGGTCAAATCAAAAACCCGTTATATATGTAATGTACCATCAGTAGATACACCTATGATAAAAATTTGGAGGTTATCCAGTCTTTAGTTCAGGAGTTACTGCACTTTTCGTGTTTTTGGTTTCCGCCACCTGGTGGCCAAACTAAGAGTCGAATCGGACCGAAACTTGGTGTCATAGGTCATCTGACATAGGGGTATATATGTACCAAGTTTCAGGTCAATAGCACCTGCGGTTACGAAATGTGCCACCAAAAGGCAAAATTTTGAAGTTTGACCTCTGTGACCTTGAAAAGTAGGTCAAATCAAAAACCCGTTATATATGTAATGTACCATCAGTAGATACACCTACGATAAAAATTTGGAGGTGATCCAGTCGTTAGTTCAGGAGTTATTGCACTTTTTGTGTTTTTGGTTTCCGCCACCTGGTGGCCAAGCTGAGAGTCGAATCGGACCGAAACTTGGTGTCATAGGTCATCTGACCTAGGGGTATATATGTAGCAAGTTTCAGATCAATAGCTCCAGCGGTTACGAAACGTGCCCTGCTAACGGACGACGACGGACGGCGACAGACGACGACGGACGACGACGGACGACGGACGCAGACCCACGACAAGAGCTCACCCCAGGTGAGCTAAAAATGTCTGTAATTTTACAGTAGAATTTTCACTGCAAGGTTGCTGTAAAATTCATTTCACTGCAAACTGCTGTTTTTTTCACTGGAATTTAACAGCAAGATTACAGTTTCTCAGTTTAAAGACAGCATTTGTTGTAGAATTCATACAATTTTGCTGTCAAAATACAGTAAACGGGTGGTGTCAAAATACAGAAAAGTGCTGTGTTACTCTGCTGCCAACTAAGTGCTGTCAGCATTTTTAACAGTGTGGAGCACGGCTTTGCCTGGAGTGTAGATTCACTCGCTATGAGAGGGCCGCTCAAGAATCAAAACAAACTCCGCGAACTATTCCCTTTAACGTTAGAATCACCGTTAGCGTGACGATCTCTTAAAGGAGCGATTTCTTAATCTCTCGAAAGCCTGAGGACAACTACGTACGTATCCGAAGTACGTGTCTGCAGCTTTTAAGCATCACTTCGTGGGAAGCTGGCATCCCCTTAATTGTCGCCTTAGTACGGTTAATGGCCCTCTTTATTTTCTAGTTTGCCCCCGGATGGAATATTCAGTACCATCCCATTATCACATTAAGGAGGAACACAACATCCTGCCTAATTTTGTCACGGATATCCTCTATAAAGAAAGCTGAACGTAAACTTTATGGTTTTATTATGTTTGGCATAGAATATCAAGGGAAATATTGGTAAGTTTATGAGGAGGAAAGCACACAGAATAATATAAGGGAAGCGAAGTACTTATCAGTCCGGTGCCAAACTTCCAAGGGAAGATATTACCATGCAATGGGGAACCGGAGGAACTAACGTCACGACATGGCGCTGTGAGCGGTGCGACCGAAGTTTCTTTTTTTCTAACGTTATTTCTATTTATTAGATAGTTTTAGCAAGCTTACGTTTTACATTTACGATTACGATTTAACGACGTCATGACGTCATTACAGAATGACGTGACGCCTTGTGACGCGATGGTGCGTCATCTGACGTAAAGGCTTTCCGTGTATGATAAAATGTTGTCGATGTATCCCATGTTTGTCCGGCTCTCAAAGAAACATAGGTCCACCATTTTATCTGTAATCTTCACTACAACTTGGCCATTTACCCATTATTTGGTGTGCCAAATTGAAAGCGATTTATTTGATTACAAACGTGAAAGATTTGACGTTGATTAAATCGTAAGTTTCTTACGTGTAGCAAGCGACTTGCGCGTAAAAAACTCCCGCATAGCCGACGTCATGACGTTTTCAAATCGTAATCGTAAATGTAAAACGTAAGCTTGCTAAAACTACCTATTTCTGGCGGAAAAAACCCTTTTGTTTCGATCGCCTGGTCTTAAAATTTACATCATCTTGTAGCAGATGAAAATTTCTGCATTTTTCGCTGCTTTTTTTCCTTTAAATGAAGAGATAGGATGGTGATAATGGCAACGTCTTTATCTCATTATTCCTGTAGAAAATGTACAGCTCATTTCTTTCATGACGTAACGTCATCAGTAAAACGACGTCAATGACGTCGCTTCGGTCACACCGCTCGCAGTGCCGACCTGTCGGGATAAACGGCACGCGGGTTCCTCATTGTGCGGTGGTGAAATAAATGCTTAAAATGTCTGTGTAAGATAATGACGTGGTGTTAAAGAGATGTCACATCGTTTACAAGGCCAAAAGTCGGATCACCGCAGATTTTCGACGAAGAAACGACGTCATGACGTAACGTCACGCAGGCCTGAAATCGTTTCGGGACTCGGAATTCGGAGCTTTGCGGAACCTCCCTAATAAACACCAATGTCGAAAATTCCGTGATTTTTCCACATCGAAAAAAAATTCGATCTTCTCTAAACGGATCAAGCACGCGAATTGTGTATTATCATTATTATCAATAAATTTATAAATTTATAAAACGCTAAAAAAAGGGAATATGTCATGGCAGTACGAAATGACACGAAGAATAATTTCGTGGCCCTCGAAATTCACAATTTCAAAATTACTTGAGTCATTTCATGACGCGTCGCCGTCGCTGAAGTACGCTGGAATATGTTGTTTATGTAAGAATCAAAATCAAAAATAGTTTACTAATTCCAATATTTTAAAAAGGATGATATCTACGAACCGATGATTTCAAGCACCGTCACAAGATGTTTCGGCTCAACAGTACCATTTCCAAATCGCGTCACGTCACGCCAACTGACGTCATGACGCATTGATATAGATATCATGGGATGTTGCGTAATCTGATAAACAATGCCATATTTGGTTGCCTCTCCACTATGATTCGCAAACAAGGCAGACGGAAGAACTTTCAAAACTTCAAGAACCGTCACCGGATGTTTCGGCTCAACCATGTCAACAGTACTATTTCAAAATCGCGTCACGTCACACCAACTGACGTCATGACGCATTGATATCATGGGATGTTGCGTAATCTAATACACCATGCCATATTTGGTTGCTGTTCCGTTATTTATATTGCCCATAGGACACTCTAAAGCTTTTACTGCCAGGAGGCATTTTCATTGTCGGCCATCTTGAAATCCAATATGGCGTCGATGTGACGTCATCAACAATGCCCGCATTTGATTGGTGGTACCCGAAAACCTAGGTTTAGCCACTTGAATTACTCTCCTAGGTGAGCTAGAACTGAAGTTATGGCAAAAGACGTAATCTGGCCCGAGCCCAAATACGGCCATATTGGATTCATTATTGTGGCCACCAGGGGGCGCATTGCAGATGCCACCCGTCCTTAAATGAAATCACTAACAACAACCTAGCAGTATGGCAAATGTGATGCTTGTATGTCAATATACGTACATTTGAGGGACTTTCAATACCAGGAGGCATTTTCATTGGCGGCCATCTTGAAATCCAATATGGCGGTCATGTGACGTCATCACCGGTGCCACCATTCGATTGGACGTACCCGAAAACATAGGTATAGCCACTTGAATTACGCTTCTATGTTGACTAGATCAAAAGTTATGGTCAAAAATATGATCCCAGGCTGATCCCTGGTGGCAAAATTTAAAATCAAGATGGCGGCCACCAGGGGGCGTTTTTCACGTGTCACCCGTCCTGAAATTAATAAGCATCAAAAACTCTACCACTGTGCCAAATTTCATAACTTTATACCAATTTGCGGAATTTTTACCCTTACAGCCTAGACTATG
>NMRB01001559.1:155713-168753 GCA_002633025.1 Notospermus geniculatus | reverse complement strand
TGCGAGCGCGGAGCGAACAGTAGAAATTCTTCTAATTGTTAAGCGGTTACCCATCACGTCGTTTTCTACGCTTACAATATAGATCTGTTGTAGATAGGTGTACAAAGGTATAGAGTCGATACACATTAAATACAAACATACATCGGTAGAGTAAAATATAAAGTAGCTGTTTCATTTTCGACAAGATACATGTAAATAGTACTTTCTGCCAAAAATAATAACATTTTGAAAAAGAAGTTCGCGTCACGCCGACGATGACGTCAAGATTTCAAGATGGCGATCTAGCGTCAATGGCAGTGTTAGAATTTTCATCCAAGTATCAAAAAATTTCAACACTGCGTGGAGTATGCCATGACGCATTGGTAGTGACTAGCCAATCAGCGAAGCTCCCGCCCTTATTTTGAATTTAATTAATTAATTTTAATTTAATTAATTTAAATTATTTTGAATCGGAATAAGCAATTTCAATGAAAATTGCGTTCTGTGCCAGACCCTCGGTCTGATGACCTCGGAGTATGACCGAGGGGCTGGTTGCGCGAGACTAGAAATCACCCAAATCTTTAGAGTGTATTTGAAAAGATTTGATGCTTTGAAACTGATGTAGTTTGCATCAAAGAATTCATTTAAAGCGAATGGCTCGCGGGGTTTGTTGTGGCGCCATGACAGTTGATCATCGATATCAAGCACCATTTTGAGAAAAAGGCAAAAGAAGGATTTTAGTTTAATGGGAAATGCATTAGACAGCCAAACTTTGGAGGCGTATTCTGCAAAATCTACCGCTTCAAAATCAATGGGAATAGTACAAAATGTACATCTTTACCTAGTGAATTTGAAAACGACATTAACCCATTTTAACAAATTTTTAATGGAACCTCGTCCCCAGTGTTTACATTCGCATATTTGCACAGGTGTTGCATATGGCTGGAGCACGGCTTTGCCTGGAGGCTAGATTCACTCTCTATGGAAGGTACCACCAAAAATGTAAACAAACCCCGCGAACCATTTGCTTTAAGCCCGCCGCACACGAGAGAATTCAGCTAAGACAAATTTCAGTTCTGACGAATTCCATAAGCTGAACTCTCGTGTGCGGCGGGCTTTGACTGTTGATGCATACCGGCCAATCAAATTCACGGATTCTACTTTGAGGTACAGTAGCGAGTTTTCGCAAAGCCCCCGAAACGCCAACGCGAACGCCAATCCCATTGTTCGATGTCACGAAGACAGCAGCGAACAATAGGATAGACGTTCGCGTCCGAGTTTCGGGGGCTTTGCGAAAACTCCCTAATACTGTATTAATCTCTGGTACATTACCTTTAACGGGACATATAATGATTGCGTTCCGAAAGTACATGTACTCCAGATACGATTCCGTGTTTGCTGCTTGCGAAGCCCATCAAACATGTCAAATTGTATCTCAAAAACCTTTTGAAACGAAGTTTTAGATCACAGAACGGCGTGAACGAATAAAACCGTGAGAAATGCCCGCCCGTCGTGACGATACAAGTCCTAGGCCTATATAGATCTGCAATGCGGAGTAAAACCCATTCACATCAATTGATTGTGTTGGCTTGAGATAAACGGATTTATGGAATGCCAAAGCGGACAGTATTCTGGTCGTAAAATAATTTAAATTCAAGATCAAATCGTATATTCAAGGGAAAAAAAATTCGCGGCCCGTATAGTAGTATCATTGTATTTTTAGTTCAGAGAACGTCCGTGGGTTGGTTCTAAACCTGGCACTGGCACTGGCATCATACATGTATTATGGTTAGAAGTCATGAAAAATGGTATATTTTAAATATACCATTTTAAGGTAATACCTAACAGTTATTATTTTAGAAGATAATATGATAATAGGGCCAACCACTTTAACATGGGTCAATTACATGTATGTTGAAAAATCTAAAAAACAAGAAAACTTTAAAAAAAAAATTTTCAACAAAATTGATCAGTGTTAAACTGTTTGGCCCTATTACATGTATCTTCCAAAATAATAACTGTTACGTACATGTATACATGTATATACATTTTTTTCATGATTTCTGGCCATAATATGATACCAGTTAGCAGCGCCAGTGCCAGCGTGCCAGTACCAGGTTTAGAACCAACCCAACTTCCGTGTCGCCCGTCAGCAGGCCACGATTCGTAACCATTCGGGCAGTGGAACTTGATCACAAAGGTCTTATGTCCACAAAATGTCCAAAAAGAACATATTTCGGTCGGACGGTTGTGATGGCGTCAGCCCGTCGCATGGAACACTAAGCCGTGGCGTTTTCTTGTGCCATTGCACAGCAAGGGCAAGTAAAAGACCCCATCCAAGTGAGGAACATGAGTAGCTTGATATGGCATCTTCGATACTTACCAGGGCCAATAATGCTTTGGCTTTAGCCCTGACGGAAAAATCTGATAGAATGGAAATTTTGGCGTTATATCTTTAAATACAGCAGTCAATTTATGGGGTTACTAAATTCTTTTTAACACTTCACATATATCGTCCCACTTTTCAAACGTCTATATCTCGTGAAGTGTTGGAGCAAATACAATTAAACTGCACCAAAACGAAGGGTATGATAAGATAAGGAGATGGTATGAATTTTATCTCAATATCCCTCTTGAGTTTGGTATAATATCCAGGGCCCGGTTGCACGAAACTCACGACAGCGCTATCTTGGTGTTAGCGCTATCTTCATGTTAGATGACGTAAAAATCCATTGTTCTTTTACGTCATTTAACATCAAGTTAGCGCTAACACCAAGATAGCGCTGTCGTGAGTTTCGTGCAACCGGGCCCTGTACAAAAATACATGTCCAGTTGTGCAGTATCATAAGCCCTGGTTACACCTACATGTATCTATAAACATCCCCGTGCTTTTTGAGACACGGGGTTTTTCCGAACAAGAAAAAACACGGCGTTGACACGGCGAGCGGTTACACTACTAAAAATGCGATTGGTAATAAGTCCCATTACCCGGCGATAGGGGCAGTAAATTATAAAATCTCCGTGTCTAAAATAGCCCCGGCGTTGCCCCTTCGACATCGCTGGGGCGAATAAGCACGGAGATTTCAGACACGGGTCTATTAAGACCCGGCGATTTATAGGTGTAACCGCAAAATCCCCGGGGAAAGCACGGGGATTTTTACAGTGTAATTGCTGCTTTAAGCAGCGGACCACCGTTAACGGGACTTACATTCTGGACCCTCCCCGCGCTTCATGACCTGTCATTCGACAGGTACTTTGCTAGTACATGTATATTATTGGTATTTTAAACAACATAACAAGGGTAATGAACGAGAGAAATATTAGGGAACTTTGGAAATCAAACGATAAACGTTAACGTTATTGACAACGTTATTTTTGCACCGAAAATGCAATAATAATCTGGTGTAGTATGAAAAATAACGTTGTCGTAAAGCTTACGTTTATTGTTTGATTTCTAAACCTCCCTATTGATGGCCATGTCGAATTAGCGGAACCAGCGGAACCTGGTCTGCAGCCGATAGAACGAACACGTGACTCGTTGTTGCGTCATTTAGCTGTTGACTGTGCAACACGCGACTCGATGTTGCTAAGCTACATGGCCTAGGCCTACTGTAGGCCTAGTTTTTTCGGCGCCTAACAATTCGATTTGACCAGTGCAGTTGACAAGCCATACATGTAGTAGGCCTTAGGCCTATTGGGGCCAATAATGGGCAAGTCTGGATGAATTAAACTATAACATCAATTCGGAAATAGCAAAAATATCACACTGGCTGGAAGCAAATAAACTTTCACTCAATATCTCAAAAACCAAATACATTACATGTATCTTTGAACGCCCAGGCTCTAGACCAACTGACGTTATAATTAAAATCCATCAAACCCCTATTGATCGCGTTGAAGAATTTAATTTTCTTGGTCTAACTACTTATACATAAATCTCTAGACTGGTCCCGTCGTTCAGCAGCTTTTTCCTTAAGGATCTCGAGAGCAATAGGAATTTTAAATCATATTAAACACTATGTAACTTCGAAAAACTTACTCACTATATATCACGCCCTTATTACTCCTCACCTTCATTAGTAATTATTATCCTGGGGCCGGTTGCATAAAAGCATACTAGGCCTAGTATCATTCTATCTCCTAGTTGGCTTCTAACTTTGTATACAAACGCATACAAAGTTAGAAACCAACTAGGAGATAGAATGATACTACGCCTAGTATGCTTTTGTGCAACCGGGCCCTGGGGCTACAACCATAACAACATACTAAAATTACAAAAGAAAGTTCAATCATAATAACTAGAAGTCATTTTATAGCCCATACTGAACCTCTCTTTAAGGAATTAAAAATCCTCAAGTTACCGGATCTACACGCCCTCGTACAAATGAAATTTCTTTATAAATTTTTCAAGAACGAATTACCAGGATATTTTTCACCCAACACTTTTATAACAAATAACCAAACCCATTACCATAATACTCGGAATAGACTGAACTTGGTTGCCCCTTTTGCAGACACAACTTTGCCAAACTCTTTACAGTATTGTACATCCATAACTCCCTACCCCTCTTTGTAACTGAAAAAATTCACACCCACAGCCTTGCCGGCTAATAGCCGTGGTTACACTACATAAAAATACCCGTGTTTTTCCAGACCCGTGTCAAACCCGTGTGTACGAAAATCCCGGCGAGAGGTCACATTACTACACTGTAGTTAAGTAGCCCGGCGACAGTTGCGCTGCAAACATTGACTCTTCGGTCATTTCTGAATTGGCACACATTGTTGGAGGCGCGAAAACGACGTCACTTAATGGCTGCGCCATCTGTCGCCGTGCGAAGAACTAACGAACACACGGGGATTTCGAAAAGCACGGCGAGATTGCCGTGTCTCAAAAACCCGCGTTTTTCAGACACGGGTTTCTTGAAGCCCGGCAATTCATAGGTGTGACCGCAAAAAACCCGGGGATTTTATGTAGTGTAACCACGGCTATTATTTCTTCATTTATAGTAGCCGTCATCGCGTCAGTGTATGTCATTGTAGTCCTTCCAATAGGGAACCCCGATCACGCAGACCACGCGAGAATATACGCGTGGTTTTGAACTGATAGTACACCAATGCCACCTATTATTCATGACGAATCAAGGTGTGATTGGCCGTGCTTGGTGAACCGCATCTCTCGAACAATGGGCATAGGTCAACGCTAGGTGTCTCGTCTGCTCTATCAGTAGTCATCACGTGACCAATTGGCGCTCCCCATTCATTTTGCTTCATCCACCTTGTCATGGGGTACAACCTTTAGCGATCTACCTTTGATCTTGGTTGTATCCCAGACCATGATATTTTCTTTTCTTATTCGTTGTATCCATTATTTGTTGATTGTGTTAGTCTGAATAAATATCAAATATAAAAAAAATGGATGGCGATGGATAACTCCATAATCATATAACAGGAAAACACAAAATAAACTGATAAAACAAATGCTCTTCATTTTAGAGGCTGCCAGAAACATGCACGATTCCGGTAGTAGGCCTAGGCCAAGGCCTAGTCGATCAGGGATGATTGTTTGTTGGCGGATCATCTGTTAGTCTGACATGTCTGTCGTCATGACCGGGAAATTCATGACTAGGAGTACTTTGCAAACCATTTTTTTAATCGTATTAATTTTAACCTATTTATCAAATTACGGTTTTGATTATCTAATCGTCCAGATGATGTTGTCGATGGTGAGAGAGATTTTTCTTGAGAAAATTATTTAAAAAACAACATATTTATTTATTTACCAGACATCCGGAATGCAGTATAGGGGCGCGGAATCCCCGGCGGAAGCGATATGTTGTATGCGAAAATGCATTGCATTTTCCGCTTCCGCAATCCGCATTCCGCGTGTCAGCTAAACGTAGCTTTAGGTTCCGCTAATTAGACGTCAAATCCTTTGCACTATTTAGAAAAATCTGCATACAACAATAAGTACGGCTGTCCTTCAGATTGCTGTTTTGTGTATCGTTAAATAGAAAGATCACATTACCTATAGTTTTAACGGCAAGTTTATTTGTTCCAATACTTTTATTGTGATTTTGACATGCATGCATTTTAGTTTCAACAACAACCCAACCTCTTGAAAATGTACAATCAACAAATGAACAGGTTGTTGAGTATTTTCTGGTGCATATTTGGCGCTCAATAGTACTAACGGGTTTCACTGTTTACTATTAATTTTCACTCTTCACATGCTTCAAGCACCATTAGCGCGGTGGTGGTGGGAAAATTGTGCCTTTGCCCTGCACCATGGCTCTGAGCTATTGTTAGCATTTTGACGCGGCCCTTACCGCGGTTGTGCAAGTGTCCTTATCAGTTTTTCTCACCCTGTAGTAGGCCTATATCTGACGGCCTTGAAATTTCATACCAGTGTATTGTATGGCAATCAATGGGGAACCCGCCCTGCGGTTTATCCCGCCAGGTCGGCGCTGCGAGCGGCTGTACCAAAATGACGTCATTGACGTCATTTTAGGTGTTGACGTTGTGTCATGAAGTGACCTGTACCTTTCTCTACAGGAAAAATGACACAAAAGACGTTGCTTTTATCGCCGTTGTATCTCTTTATTTTAAGAAAAAGAATGAGATTAAAAGAAAATTCTGCTACACGATGATGCAAGTTTCACTGTCGGGCGACCAACTATAAACTATAAATGGTTTATTTTCACGCCAGAAATAAATGGAAATAACATTAGAAAAAGCGACTTTTAGCCGCTCCCAGCGCCACGTCGTGACGTTGGTTCCTCATAAACAACGCATGTGTGCACTGTATGCTTGTCCGTTTGTTTTGGCCACCCTGTATGTCTGACGGCCTTGACATTTAACACCAACCTATGGCGTGTTAAACGCATGTGTTCCAAACTTGCTTCCAGAAAACTTACCATGGACGTCCTCTCCAGATCTCACCACACTTTCCGAAATATCCGCGTGAATTTCCGATTCAATCGAGGGGTTTAAAAATGTCGCCAAAAACTGTCAAAAATGAAGGGCGAAATTGGTGTCGGTGCAACCGTGACGATACAGGCTGCTGTATCATGGTGTAGGGAGATAACGTGGCATCTTTTTAAAAGAATGACGCAAGAACCACATAGATTGCTTATAATTTCCTGTAATTGGAATGACCTCATTAAGTCCGTGCACAAAGGGGTTTCATCAGCATGATCAGCCCACATAAAGATTGCTGGTTGGGCATTCCGCAGCACGCATGTCCTTTGTGCCATCCTCCTCGAGGCCTATACGGGTAGAGGCATTCAAAACGCCGCGATCACTGGCGCGCGTTCGGTTGGCGGCTAAATGCACGGAGTAGCTGATTGGCTCAAACTACTTTGGCGCCAATTCCTACCCGCACTATAGTGACGCCTATTGGCCATCTCCTGAGAATCGCATGAACGAAGCAGTTTCGGAGTGCGGGTCATACGGGGAGCGGTTCGGAACTGTGGTGGGGTATAATGTGTATCATTAACTTTCTTCCGCACCGTCGACGCGCTATGTTTTCCCACAGGCGAAGAGATATCTCGCAAACTGCTCAAAGGTATTCCAAAAGAATTCAAACTCCTTTACCGACTTGAAACTATGTATTACTTTTTTACTTTTCACGCTGCAAAAATTAAAACCTCGGACAATTCTACTCCCCGAAAAAGGAAAAAATCCGTTGATATGGGTCATGTTTATATGAGCGACTTGGGCAGTCATTCCTAGGTATACATCCTCAAAGATAAAGTATTTCACGTGAGCTGTACTCGCCAGTAACCGTACAAGGCATTTCTTTGATAAGATGATTCCCAATCCTTGCACGTATGAAGGATATTTTTTATAGGGGTACTGTTCCATGGTCACGACCCATTTCTTAACCGTTTTCCTGAGTCCCTTCCTGGCTCTAATGGCGAGAGGGGTCACCATTGTAGCACCCCCATAAAAGAACTCCCTTTTTTCTCGCTTTATGTTGTGTATGTAATCCAAAATTCCGTGGACATTCACAAATACATCGACGTCGGTTTTTAGTATAAACTGCGCATGCGCACAGTACTTCACAACCCATCTCATTCCGGCTACAGTTTTGAGCACAAGCTTCGTATACGAGTCGGTGTAATTCAACTGTATGATATCTCCATGTTTTTTGCTCTCCTTAACTACTTCCGCTTGCGTCACGTTGTCCTTTGGCAAAGCCACAATGAATATGAACGTCACTCTCCTATTACCGGAGGTTTGAAAGAATGGTAACTTTGAGCGCCACACGCGGCGGCGCCCGAAATCATACACATCACTTTCAACCATTATAAAAAGGCTTGGATTTTTTGTAAAATGGCCTCGACATCTGTTCTCAGTGTTCAAAATAAACGCCATCGAGGATTCATTGGCGATGTTCACCCTCGGGTTTGGTATTTCTGGCGGTGTCCAAAGTTCTGGTACGACAGTTACAAGTGTGGTTGGTATGGTTGGAGCATTTTGAGCACAAGCTTCGTATACGAGTCGGTGTAATTCAACTGTATGATATCTCCATGTTTTTTGCTCTCCTTAACTACTTCCGCTTGCGTCACATTGTCCTTTGGCAAAGCCACAATGAATATGAACGTCACTCTCCTATTTCCGGAGGTTTGAAAGAATGGTAACTTTGAGCGCCACACGCGGCGGCGCCCGAAATCATACACATCACTTTCAACCATTATAAAAAGGCTTGGATTTTTTGTAAAATGGCCTCGACATCTGTTCTCAGTGTTCAAAATAAACGCCATCGAGGATTCATTGGCGATGTTCACTCTCGGGTTTGGTATTTCTGGCGGTGCCCAAAGTTCTGGTACGACAGTTACAAGTGTGGTTGGTATGGTTGGAGCATGTGACGTCAGCACAGATGCTGTAGGCTCCACTGTGAGTCGGCTTTTTGGCGGAGCCGTTGTACCAGACGGAGATTTGTTTGATTGGTTACCGTTTTGCAGAGATTCTAAATGATGTGACGTCAGCGCAGCTCTTGTTAACGTCATAGTCACTGTAGATTTTGGCGGGACCGTAGTTACTTGGTTATCCTTCGACAAAGGTTGCAAACGTTGCACTAATTCTGATTCTGAGTGTCCGGAACTTCTAACTCGCGTCGGCGGAAGTGACGTCACTTTACGATTAATCCTCGGTGCTGGCGTCTTCGTTCTGGCATTTGGCGTCTTTGACATCGGATCAATTTTTTGCTGTAGGCCTAAGTCCTGCCGTGCAGTTCCCAGGTTCTGTGTAAAATTTCCGCCAGTTCGTAGACTTTTATTCCCAGGCGCAGGAATTTTATTAAAGAGCACCCGCGGACTGGTGGCACAGTGGTCGAGTAGCGTTTGGATTTCTTTATTCCAGTGGGTTCGATCCTCGCGGTGGTTCCAGTCGAATGTTATCTGACAGACGAAGAAAACAAGCACTACTGCTCCCATTGCTAGAAGTGTGAACCATCGTCTTCGTACAGCCTGAAAAGACAGACAATAGGAGCTTCAGCGAGTTGACCAATAGGTGTCACTACGGCCCAATTCAATGCATATAGCGGACACAGTCATTATTGATCGAGCAGCAATCACGTAGATTTTCCTGTACATTGGTCCGCTAGAACTTTGCTGCCATCTGTTGGCAATATGCGCGGCTGACTGCTCCTATTGTAAGAGCCAGAGTGAGGTAGAGGCTCGGGCCTGTGACTGACGTTTCGTAGGTCCGTGGTTCGACTCCGCGGCCGCTTCGGTCGGTGTAAACAAGGGGCCCTTAGCCAGAGGTGGTTACTGTGTTCCTCAGACAGCCTTATCTTCTGTTGTAGTTATGATTCATCTCTGCATGTCAGATGAGCGAATCTCAAATACAATGTAGATTGACGGAGAATGCGCACGGCGCTTAGCAACCACTCCCTCATAGTGAAGCAGCGGTGACAGGCACGGATCCAGAGGGGGGCGGAAGGGACGTACGCCCCCCCCCTATTTTTGGCAGAGCAATGATTTTTTTTGGAAGAAAAATTCAATCACATAAAAAATTCGAGTATTTTGTTCTCAGATGCCAGGAAAATGCATCTAAAAGCACTTAAATTTGACAGACGAAGAAAACAAGCACTACTGCTCCCATTGCTAGAAGTGTGAACCATCGTCTTCGTACAGCCTGAAAAGACAGACAATAGGAGCTGTCAGCGAGTTGACCAATAGGTGTCACTACGGCCCAATTCAATGCATATAGCGGACACAGTCATTATTGATCGAGCAGCAATCACGTAGATTTTCCTGTACATTCGTCCGCTAGAACTTTGCTGCCATCTGTTGGCAATATGCGCGGCTGACTGCGCCTATTGTAAGAGCCAGAGTGAGGTAGAGGCTCGGGCCTGTGACTGACGTTTGGTAGGTCCGTGGTTCGACTCCGCGGCCGCTTCGGTCGGTGTAAACAAGGGGCCCTTAGCCAGAGGTGGTTGCTGTGTTCCTCAGACAGCCTTATCTTGTATTGTAGTTATGATTCATCTCAGCATGTCAGATGAGCGAATCTCAAATAGACTGACGGAGAATGCGTACGGCGCTTAGCAAACACTCCCTAATAGTGAAGCATCGGTGATAAAACTGTGGTAGGTCTACGACCACCTTATTTTCATGTGACTATAGCAACCGTACTCACGCGGTAAATAGGCCCCGGCAGCATGTTTATTCATTAATCAACAGCGAATTGTTGTCTTCTTGGGGAAAAGGTCCTTAAACCCAGAGAGACGAATTTTTAAAGCATTTTCGCGATAACTGAGTACGTGCAGTACATATACATAATAAATATTTAATCTGACGCGAAATTGTTACTGAATATATTTGCACCTACAAAATTCTACATAATTTAGGCCTACATGTAACCTTTCATTGCTCTCAAGTCAAACCTGTTCCGTAATTTTCCTTTCGTCCAATCGGAATCGCCTTGGCATCATTCGCCGTGACCTCGGGAAGGTCCGGAAACGTCACAGTCCCGACACGGAGACACCGACATTAGAAACTGTATTTTCGATACTTTTTCTTCAATATCATAAGTGTGTGCTACAGGAGTGATGAGCCCAGGTTGAATTTAGGACGAACAGACGACCTTTGTCTATTG
The DNA here is from genome assembly GCA_002633025.1 of Notospermus geniculatus. Taxonomy (NCBI): domain Eukaryota; kingdom Metazoa; phylum Nemertea; class Pilidiophora; order Heteronemertea; family Lineidae; genus Notospermus; species Notospermus geniculatus. Next base: position 157,674 of record NMRB01001559.1, on the reverse strand, counting down.
GCGGATCAGTAATCCAAAAATAGAGAGTTTTCGCAAAGCCCCGAAACGCCTACGCAAACGTCTAGCCCTTTGTTCGCTGCTCTCTTCGTGGCATCGAACAATGGGATTGGCGTTGGCGTTTCGGGAGCTTTGCGAAAACTCTGTCATGTACGCTACATTACGCTTTACCCATAATCCATATACACTGGAACCTGCCACATTGAACACCTTGGTACTTTGAACAACTGCCTACTTGGAACACTTTTGAAATTCCCCGCCAGATGTAACAATAAATTCAATTAGCAGGACCTTTATACATTGAACACTTGTCTATTTTGAACATCGAACAGTAATTTCAATCCCCATCAGCAAAATGTACCTTGGTAAATTGAACACCCACCAATTGTTTCATCGGAATGTTTGATTAGCATTAATTACTTGTCACCCCAGAGGTCCTTAAATTGATATGGGACGTGAAAGTGTGAACTACAATCAACTGTGGTTTTGTTTAGGCTTGATTAGAAGCAATGTGAAGTCGACAGCTGTCTAGACAGTAATATATGCACTTCATGACCTTCCGTTTGGTCAGTCCATACAGAATGACTGGAGAGTTTGTGGGACCTATTTTAATGGAAAATGAGTGAGTCAACCAGACGTGTGTTATTATTATGTCACTAACGCCACCTAGTACGCGGTGATCTTTAGTACATTGAACACCCCCTTAAAATGAACACTTTTGAAATTCCCCGTGAGTGTTCAATGTAGGCAGGTTCCACTGTATGCATTTTCCTTTACCAGTCGTATCTCCTTATCCCCCTCCCCCCCCCCCCGGTTATTTCCTAGATTACCAAGTAGAAATACAAAACCGTGGTAAAAACTAATGATAGTATTGAGGGGCATGCAGTACTAGGAAGGTTTCGCAAAGCCCCCGAAACGCCAAATGCGAACGCCAAACCCATTGTTCGATGCCACGAAGAGAGCACCGAACAAAAGGCTAGACGTTCGCGTTGGCGTTTCGGGGGCTTTGCGAAAACTCTATACTGTACTACATGCCCTCCTTTCTACTGTCACCAAGTAATTTATGAAGTAAAATAATACATTACCCTCGTCATAACGGCCGGTAACTGAATTCGAATTCGAAATAATGCTGCGTTGATTTTCTCCTAGCTTATATCTTGAAAATTACAGATCCGTATTGCCAACCGTTTTCTAGTCTGAATAAAGTTCCCCTCCCTTCACCTTTAGAAAGTCGATATATATATAATCCAATGGGCGTTGTTTTCACCTACTTGACGAGAGGGCTTGCCCCAAAAATAACAGCCAAAGAACTGTGTCAGTAATAACATACAACAACGGTTTCTTTATAATTCTTGTATGTATATACATTATATGAGCAGGCAAGCACCCTTATGAGAGTGAAGTTGGTGATTGTGCAAACTATTATTTGAACTATTTTCGAGTGTTTCGCTTTTCCACTTCAACTGTGTGGGAAGGTAAACTTACCTACGAAATGCATTCTCTAAAATCATATCACGAGGTAGAAATTGGAAATTTTGATGTAATAACTCGTCGGGTAGACTTAAAGCGAATGGCTCGCGGGGTTTGTCGACATGTCCTCAAATCAAGCGCCGTTTTGAGAAAAAGGCGAAAGAAGGATTTTAGTTTAATGGGAAATGCATTAGACAGCCAAACTTCGGAGGCGTATTCTGCAAAATCTACCGCTTCGAAATCAATGTGAATAGTACAAAATGTACAAAATGTACATTTTGACTGACTGAATTTGAAACTGTCATTACCCATTTTAACAAACTAGGCAATACCCGTTTGGTGGCGGATGCGTCATTATAGGGGCGCTTGCTGCAAGGTTGATATCTGGTCCGACTCCCACTCCCGCACCGACATCGAGGTGTAAAATTTCGAATTTTTCAAGTTGGAGACAAATTTACCACCCAGGCGGGTTCTGTTCGTTCTCCTAGAATGAG
>NMRB01001559.1:129841-141578 GCA_002633025.1 Notospermus geniculatus | reverse complement strand
CATGAAATTCATCCGTGAATGCAGTACTTTTGTGAGGGGAATTGCAGAAAAACGACACACGATATGCCATATATGAAACATCCAAAAGAAAGTTTACATTTACAGTCACCAGATGATTACCTGCGCCAGCTGAACCACTGTGGACGAGTGTAGGCTTATATATCAGGCGGAAGGAAATTAAAGTGGGCTTTAGTGGTCATGAATTTGATAATTGTTATATATAAGGATCATGAAACAGTCCGGAAACTGCAAACTTTACATAGATCGAAGGAATTACATGTATTTGAAGATCATCCCTAGTTAAGACCTAAATTAAGTTTGATATGGTAGGGTTAATCAAATACAAAAGTCTATTCTGGTTTTGTTCTCTGCGACCTTGAAAAGTAGGTCAAATCAAAAACCCGTTAGATATGTCGTGTATCCTTAGGCTATTAGATGTAGGCCTACCTATGATTGGACATGATCCAGAAATATTGGAACCGGGGAGTGAATCGCTGTTGGGAGAAGGAGGGGTTCTGGGTGATGAATTTGGTTTCTCTGCCTATGAGGTACTTTGAAGTACCTCATAAGCAGAGAAACCAATCTAACTGTCTAAAATTCTATCATTTTAAAGGTCTGCTGCCACCAATAGCGGGGTTGGTGTGGTGGAGGATGGACGTGTGCAGCTACACCAATAAACAGGGCTAAATAGGCCTACGCAGCAGACCCGGGCGCGGGCAGCAGGAAGCCTTGCGCCTGTAGGCCTAAATGGCATGCTAAATAAAAAGGCCTCTTTCCTCCATAACATCGCTAAAAGATTAGAACAAACTCAGGACATGAACGTGGACATGATGTGACGTTACAACGTCCCGCGAGACGGAATGCTTGTCTGACATCCGGGTATTTGAGCACGCTGCTCTGGGCAAATGACGCGGTATATATATGCACAATATAGCCCCGGCGGTTACGAAACGGGCCCTGCTAACCGACGACGGATTTTGGCATATATGTTTGTGCCAACAACAGTGCACCCGTGGGTGCCCAAAATCCGTTTTCTCCAAACGCCTACAATAGAGGTGACGTCATAGCCATGATATTTGATATTTATTCAGACCAAGACAATAGATAAATGGTTAATAAAATAAATTAAAAATAACGTAAGCATGCATGGAATATTATCAAAGTGTTTACACCACCCGCTGAGGTTCGACACACTCAACCCAATATACCATTTGACAGTTAGTCAATAGAGGGTACTGTAATCGCGAGGTGAAAGATGGCGTCACCATCCAATGAACGATCAGCTTGCATCAAGCTCAGGTTTCGTGCGGTAATCGAAGGACGCGCCTCTACCAAATAGCAGAAAAAAAGTACCCGTATGATACTGCTTGAAACGGATATTCTTCTTCACCGTCAAGTTCATCATCGAGTACTCAGGGGTCATTAAAGTGCCACATTATCCATGAGGTATGGCTCAGTATCTCTCCCCACCTTATTAAGACTGGTGTCCTGTCCAATCTATAGCCAGTAGCAGGCCCGTAGCAGCCGGGGGGGGGGGGCCGGGGGGTCCCAGGCCCCCCCCCACTTTTTGAGCCAAAAATGCCTTGGCCCAAATGTCCATTTTATATGTCCACATTTTTGCTCTCAGACCCCAGGAAAATGCATCTAAAGCACTTAAATTGTCAATTGTTTCCTGGGGGAGGACCCCCAGACCCCCCGTTTGGGCTTCCACTTTCCGGTCCTCACCGCCTCCGCCGAGCTACGCTCCCAACCTTTTTGTCAATCCTGGATCCGACCCTGCCAGGGACCCCCCACTCATCAGAGGGCTGCTATACGGGCCTGAGTAGTAACTCCTAGGCTGGACTGATACTATGTCGAAACCTTAGCTGACAAAATGGCCGTCATACTTTTCATCACTTGAGAAGTTCAACATGCTGTTATAACGTGACTAACCCTTCATCAGGTAAGGTACCATGCTTCAACTCATTCTTTTATGTGTAGCAACACTCCCAATGCCTAATTGGTAACTTAGATCATTCAGATAGATAGATTTGAACAGTCTTGTTGAGCATGCATTGACACAAGATCATGATCAACCTCGCCACAATATGAATTATCGCTGTGGTATCCATGTACATTGATATCCAATATAGAGCACAAAGAATGACACACAAAATGATAAAGGAAATGTCGTCTCCAAATTTCGCAAATTTTCGACCTCAACCGGGGTCTTCCTCAGGCACTTTCTAGTTGAGATCACAGAAGTGAATCTCTGTATGTACATTGATCGTGTATGTAAACCTATAAACGAGGTTGCCTAAAGGTCAAAGGTTACCTCGGCCGCCACGAGATAGAAAGCCAAATGCATGGGCGCTTTAAAGCTCACCCCTCCGTCACCGGAAGCGTTTGTGTGCGATGCCGAAGGGAGCGAGCGCCAAGAACCTAGTCTGATACATGTATTCTCAACATGGTCAAGCTGCTATTGGGTTCACTGGATGCTTTCCTGAAAAACCCTTCGACGGTAGGGTGACGTTTTTTTCTTTTGTCTATAAAGTGAGTTTTCTTGGCCTTCTGCTTGTGGGTCATGGATTCAGCATGTCCTGCATCATCCGATGCGGATACGGCAACATCCCTGCATGAAGCAAGTGAGAGAAAATTGGTGGAATTCTCGTTGTTCGTTGTCGAGGAGCTGGCGTCTTTTTTACCCGTCGACCTGCGGTAGTCGTCCGTGCACACTCATAACCGTATTTTGCAAACCTTATATAACTTTCCCAAAAAAATTCGAAATTTTTATACGTGAGAAATTTGTGTACCACCTTACTGTTTTTTACTTTGCAGTAATCGAAATTCTTTGCGAGTGACATCCCATCCCATAGAGAAATCCCATCTATCTGAGTCGCGTTGATATTTGAAGCATTTGCTAACATACCCAAATAAACATCCTCGAAAATAAAGTACTTGACATACGTTGAAGCAGTGAAAAACCGTTCAGTTGTCCTGATCGACATAAGTATTCCTGGTCCGCTGGCATAGGTGGGGTATCTTCCGTATGAGTACTGTTCTTTCGTGACAATCCATTTTTTTTCATCACCGCGGTTTCCTGGTCTGTAGGGACGCGTCATGACGAGTAAATCACCCCCATACAGATATCCGTTTTTCTCCTCTTCAAGGTCACCGAGGTAATCAAAGATGGCACGAATGTTTAAAAACACATCGACGTCTGTTTTTAGCACAAATTGCGCATGCGCGCAATATTTTCGAACCCACCTTATCCCAGCCACCGTTTTGAGGACAAGTCTCGTGTAAGAGTCGGTGTAGTTCAACTGTAAAATGTCCCCATACAGTTTACTCTCGTTGAGTACTCTTGCCTGTGTCAGGTCGTCCTTTGGTAGAGCAAGTATAAACAGATATGAAAACTTGTGATTCTGACCCGTCCGAAAGAAAGGAAGTTCTGAGCGCCACATCCTCCGATAGTCAAAGGAGTCAACAGCACTGATAACGAATATAAATAATGTCATATTCATGGCGAATTCACCCGAGCATCTCTGTTCATTGTTCAAAACATACTCCAGGGAGGATTCGTTTCCAGCGTTCACTTGAAAATCTTTCTTCTCCGGCGGCGTCCACACGTCTTTCAGCGATGTCGCTACCGATGGCTGCGTCTGCAACAACAACAACAAAAGGACAAATTTGGGAAAGACGTAGGGCCGTATTCTAGAAGCTTCCTAAAGTGTAAGGTCGACCTTAATCTTTTGTATTCTACCCTGCAAACAATAGCTAAAGGTCGACTTTACACTTAAAAGCTTCTAGAATACGGCCCCAAGACTTAACTGAGTCAGGAGATTGTGCTTGAAAATCAGACGTCGCGCCATCTATTCATAGCCGCCTGAACTTTAGAATGGAGACGTGCTGCCATCTGGCAGAGCTACGACCAGTACTACCACCTGACAGTTCTCTCATCTGTGCTACCATCTGTGCTACCATCGGACAGTGCTACAAGTACTGCCATTTAGTGCTACTATTACGGCTACCACCTGGCAGTCTACTGCAAGTACTACCAGATGACAGTGCGTCGAGCTGCGCTGCCATCTGACACTGCTATTACCAGTACTACTATCAGACAGTGCTACTATCAGTGCTACTACCTGACAGTGTTACTATCAGTGCTACAGTCTGACAGTGCTACCATCTGGCAGAGCTACGACCAGTACTGCTATCTGACAGTGCTACAATCTGACAGTGCTACTATCAGTACTACTATCTGACAGTGCTACTATCAGTGCCACAGTGCTACTATCAGTGCTATCTGACAGTGCTACTATCAGTACTACTATCTGACAGTGCTACTATCAGTACTACTATCTGACAGTGCTACTATTAGTACATGTACTACTATCTGACAGTGCTACTATCAGTACATGTACTACTATCTGACAGTGCTACTATCAGTACTACTATCTAACAGTGCTACTATCAGTACTGTTATCTGACAGTGCTAATATCAGTACATGTACTACTATCTGACAGTGGTACTGCCAGTGCTACCATCTGGCAGAGCTTCGACCAGTACTGCTATCTGACAGTGCGTCCATCGTGCTACATCTGACAGTGGTATCAGTGCTACCACCTGTAAAGCGGACACATGACTAGTGTCACTCATGTCGTTGATACCTGAGTCTCCTTATTAATCTTTTCACCAGAATTGACCTTCCAATCGTACGTCAGCAATCGGGTGACCAACATCAGCAGCACGATTCCCAGCAGCAGCAAGCAACACTTGAATCTCTTTCGCGAACACTGAAAAGGAAACTTATTTGGTTCACAAGGTGACCCTTTACAATTTCAACACTGTCTGGCATGTCTGTGTATGTCTGGCATGTCTGTGAATGTCTGGCATGTCTGTGAATGTCTGGCATGTCTGTGAATGTCTGGCAATATTTTCAGCTATATCTCAGTTGTTGAAGGAGCATCAGGTTTGAAATTTGGCGTGCAGTCATATTCTAGTATGGTTGTTTTATTTGTGTGAGAATTTTCGAACAGAAATGCTGTGAATTTTTCTACAGAGAGGTTTCTTGGGTGGATTTTAGAGGGTATATCGGTTTCTGAACGATAAAATCCTTCGAAGGTGGCAAAATATGATGCCGGTTGTATATTTATTATTATATTAGCATTTATAATGCCTAACAATTTTGCTTTTCTATGATGAGTTGGTGAAATGGCTGAAGTTGACGTGGAAGTATAGGACTTTTAATCACTGGTTATTGTGTATACGCCATCATGTGTGTTTATATGCCAATACACGGCTGCTAAAGCCTGGGGGAATGAGGCTGAGTGCCACCCCTGAAGTCACCTTGTGAACCCTGCCGCCGCTAGGTTTGTTGATAATCTTGTAATGGTAGGCTGTCTGGGCTTACATTGTGTGGATTTGCTGTTTTGTTCAAGTTGCACTGTAAAATCCAAGTTGGGAAGGATTATAGTGTTCAACACTATGGACACCTAGTGTCAGTAATTGTAACTGTGTGCAGAGTAGTGAGACCAGGGACGAGGTTAACAAGATGGAGCGAGCTGAAAAGAAACAAATCCATGCTTGTTTGTTCAAATATGAAGACCTCATCATATAGCCAGAAACAACACAGGCCACATGCGGCAGGGTAACAACAAGAGACCAGCAGCGACAAACGACTGTTTACTGATACAAGTTGGCCACATTTTGTAAAGCTGACAGCAGAGTTCAGGTCTCTGGGATCATCTCAATGAGATTAATCTCAGTGAGATTAGTCTCATTGAGATGGACTATCCTTGTTGGTAGCCAGCTGAAGAATTCAGCCTACACAAGTGTAACACATAATGCACTTGAGTGAACATACAAGTACATGTACATGTACATGTACATGTACATGTACATGTACATGTACATGTACGTGTACTCGACTCGACTCGATGGTTGCCGCTGCTTGAGATACGAAGGATGAGTACAGGTGCAAAGTTTTGGCTGAAAACACATTTATTATACAATGTACTGACCTTCGAGATTATAGCTCTCTTTCCACGCATTCCCAAAATTACACGACGAAAACAATCATGATAACAGCTGCACCTGTTTGCCGTCATCGAGACGACTTAGAAGATAATGCACAATGACAACGCCGCCAAGCGGTAAAAAGATAGGCGTGGCTATTGGGTGTGGTTTCTTTGCGCAGTGTACAAGGAGTGTGTAGGAAAAATCAATCTGATTTGCCGACATTATTGATAAGTGCGCATGCGCCAGTTATCGTGGCAGGGAATCCATGAGCCAAAATGGCGGATCCCGCAGCACCAGTTGTTAACGTGCTGCACGGTACAACTGGATGCCGGTGTGAAGGGAAAGAATATCCTAGGAAAAACTGTCCTGGGAACAAAAGATTCCATTGTTACATTCTAATCTCTGACAATAGACGATATTCCTCCAAAAGAGCGCAGCACCTTACGGGGGTCAGCGTCATGACGTCCCGCACGTCATTCATGATGTTTTGAGGCGAGACGAAAAAAAATCAGATTGTTTCACGACGTCATGATCGCTGAAACAACCGGAAATTTTTTTCGAGTCACGTCATGCGTTCAGAAATGACGTGCGGGACATCATGACGCTACCCCAATAATAGCACCCCGCACTCTAAACAGGTGTAGCAGTAAATAGTGTCCCCCTGTAAAAAGTGTCCACTTCTATTGTTGAATGACGGATTAAGCGGCGTGCATATAGAAACCAATAGACTCTATCACTCCAAAGTTTCAGATCAATAGCCCCAGCGGTTGCAAAAGGTGCCCTGCTTACGGATGACGGATATATATTGGTACATATGTTTGTGCCAACAATAATGTGCCCGTGGGGTGCCGTTTCCTCGAAACGCCTACAAAAGTGATGACGTCATAGCCAAGATATTTGATATTTATTCAGACCAACATTACAGATAAGTGGTGAAGACAATAAATTAAAAATAACGTAAGCATGCATCGTAATCTGGTAGAAGGACGCGATGACTTCCACCTTAGAAACCCGTTTCTATTTCATATTCGTAAGCATGCATGGAATGTTATTAAAGTGTTGACATGCACCCGCTCTGGGTCGACACACTCAACCCAATACCATTTGACAGTTTAGTCAATAGAAGGCACTGTGATCGCGAGGTGGAAGATGACATCATCACCATCCAATGAACGATCAGCTTGCATCAAGCTCAGGTTTCGTGCGGTAATCGAAGGACGCGCCTCTTCCAAATAGCAGAAAAAAGTACCCGTATGATACTGCTTGAAACGGATATTCTTCTTCACCGTCAAGTTCATCATGAGTACTCAGGGGTCAGTATGTACTGTTCTTTCGTCACAATCCATTTCTTTGCATCACGGTTTCCAGGTCTGAAGGGACGCGTCATGACGCGTAAATCACCCCCATACAGATCTCCGTTTTTCTCCTCTTCAAGGCCACCGAGGTAATCAAAGATGGCACGAATGTTTAAAAACACATCGACGTCTGTTTTGAGCACAAATTGCGCATGCGCGCAATATTTTCGAACCCACCTTATCCCAGCCACCGTTTTGAGGACAAGTCTCGTGTAAGAGTCGGCGTAGTTCAACTGTAAAATGTCCCCATACAGCTTACTCTCGTTGAGTACTCTTGCCTGTGTCAGGTCGTCCTTTGGTAGAGCAAGTATAAACAGATATGAAAACTTGTGATTCTGACCCGTCCGAAAGAAAGGAAGTTCTGAGCGCCATATCCGGCGATAGTCAAAGGTGTCAACAGAACTGATAACGAATATAAATAATGTCATATTCATGGCGAATTCACCCGAGCATCTCTGTTCATTGTTCAAAACATACTCCAGGGAGGATTCGTTTCCAGCGTTCACCTGAAAATCTTTCTTCTCCGGCGGCGTCCACACCTCTTTCTGAGATGTCGTCACCGATGTCTGAGTCTGCAACAACAACAACAAAAGGACAGATTTGAGAAAAGACCAAGAATCAACGGCAAGCGGTTTGTTCATTTATTCCATAAACTAAGTTTTTGCTCTGGAAACTTAGTTTATGGGTCCAAAAACTAAGGTTTTGCTCGCATAACTATGGTCTTGCTCTTGGAACTCATGTTTCAACTCCAGAACTGCAGTTCCAAGACCAATGGACAAAAACTTAGTTTCTGCTCGGCAAAAACTTACTAGTTTATGGATGGTAAAGGCCAGAAATTTAGTTTATGCGGCTAAAAACTTAGTTTCGGAGCAAAAACTAAGTTTTCAATCTGAAACATTAGTTCTGCGTCCCCCGGAACTATCATTATGCCCCAGAACTAACATTCTGGTCCAAAAACCAAGTTTCTGGATGCAAAAACGTAGTTTCTGGGCAAAAACTAAGTTTCTAACCGTAACCTATGTTTTATACCTCGGCTCCATTATCCAACCTGTGCTCACATTATGTATTGTACTACAGTAGTTCTTATAACTTGTGTTTTATACCTCGTCCCCGATCGTAGAATGCGTATACTGTGTGCAGAAGTGTGATAATGGAGCCGAGGTATGAAACACAGGTTACGGTTAAGAACTTAACTTTTGCCCAGAAACTAAGTTTTTGCATCCAGAAACCTGGTTTTTGGACCAGAATGTTAGTTCTGGAGCATAATGATAGTTCCAGGGGATGCAGAACTAAGGTTTCAGATTGGAAACTTAGTTTCTGCTCAGAAACTAAGTTTTTAGCCGCATAAACTAAGTTTCTGGCCGTACCGTCCAAAAACTGAGTTTTTGCCGAGCAGAAACTAAGTTTTTGTCCATCTGATCTTGGAACTGCAGTTCTGGAGTTGAAACATGAGTTCCAAGAGCAAGACCATAGTTATGCGAGCAAAAACTTAGTTTTTGGACCCATAAACTAAGTTTCCAGAGCAAAAACTTAGTTTATGGAATAAATGGACAAACCGCTTGCCATAGGAGTCATCAGGAGATTGTGCTTGAAAATCAGACGTCGCGCCATCTATTCACAGCCCCTGAACTTTAGAATGGAGACGCTTCCAGTGCAACAGTGCTACCGTCAGTGCTGCCATCTGGCAGAGCTACGACCAGTATTACCACCTGACAGTTCTCTCATCTGTGCTACCATCTGAGAGTACTACAATCAGTGCTACAATCTGACAGTGCTACTGTCCGTGCTACCATCTGGTAGAGCTACGATCAGTACTGCTATCTGACAGTGCTACTATCAGTGCTACAATCTGACAATGCTACTGTCCGTGTTACCATCTGGTAGAGCTACGATCAGTACTGCTATCTGACAGTGCTACTATCAGTGCTACAATCTGACAATGCTACTGTCCGTGCTGCCATCTGGCAGCTACGATCGGTACTGCTATCTGACAGTGCTACTATCAGTGCTACAATCTGACAATGATACTGTCCGTGCTACCATCTGGTAGAGCTACGATCAGTACATGTACTGCTATCTGACAGTGCTACTATCAGTGCTACAATCTGACAATACTACTGTCCGTGCTACCATCTGGTAGAGCTACCATCAGTGCTACTATCTGACAGTGGTACTGTCAGTGCTACCATCTGGTAGAGCTTCGACCAGTACTTCTATCTGACAGTGCTACTATCAGTGCTACAATCTGACAATGCTACTGTCAGTACTACCATCTGGCAGAGCTTCGACCAGTAGGCCCTACTACTTTCTGACAGCACGTCCATCGTGCTACATCTGACAGTGGTATCAGTGCTACCACCTGTAAAGCGGACACATGACTAGTGCCACTCATGTCGTTGATACCTGAGTCTCCTTTATAATAATCTTTTCACCAGAAGTGACCTTCCAATCGTACATCAGCAATCGGGTGACCAACATCAGCAGCACGATTCCCAGCAGCAGCAAGCAACACTTGAATCTCTTTCGCGACCACTGAAAAGGAAACGTATTTGGTTCACAAGGTGACCCTTTATAATTTCAACACTGTCTGACCAGTCTGTGTATGTCTGGCAATATTTTCAGCTATATCTCAGTTGTTGAAGTAGCAACAGGTTTGAAATTTGGTGTGTAGTCATATTCTAGTATGGCTGTTCTATCGTGTTTATATGCCAGTGCACGGCTGCTGAGGCTTGGGGAAATGAGGCCCAGTGCCACCGTACCCCTGAAGTCACCTTGTGAAACCTGTCGCCGCCAGGCTTGTTGATAATCTTGCAATGGTAGGCTGTCTGGGCCTACATATTCAGCATCCAGGCCACATGCGGCGGGGTAACAACATGAGACCAGCAGGACAAACGAGTGTTTACTGATACAAGTTGGCTACATGTTTGTATGAAGCTGACGGCACAAACATGTAACAGTTCTGGTCTCTGAGATCGTCTCAAAGGGCCGTATGCACCAAGCAAAGATAATCTAATTGAACTCAGGTTTAGCCATAACTTTTCCATTGTCAGATCATACCCCAGTAAACCTGAACAATTGAAAAGTTGTGGCTCAACCCGAGTTGAAGATTATCTTCGTTTGGTGCATACGGCTCAATGAGATTAGTCTCAATGCTGAAACCTTTCAGTAGAACTCAGATGAGCTGCTCATTCAGCGCTACAATCTGGGCATTTCCGACCGGTACCCATTTATACACCTGGGTGGGGAGAGGCCAGTGAGGCAAAGAGGCTTGCCCCAAGTCTCACATCCAATGGGATTCCAACCCGGGACCCTCTGACTGCTTGTCGCAGACCCGAACCACTACACCACCGTGGCTCCTCAAAATTCATGTCTGCGACGTGTCCAGAGCCATCTGGCGGACATACATGTAAAACACACCGAGGTGAGCGGGAGCACACGTTGGTTTTAGCAACAGTCGTGGCTTGCAGAGACAATCTTACAGAGATTTACGTTTGTGTCTTCAGCTTGACAAGCACATGTAGGCCTACTTGACTTGTTACAAGTAGAGAATAGAAAAAAGGGCAAATCCCAACTTCTTCATTTAAAGCCGAGAGCAGATCGACCTTGCGACTGGAAGCAACTGAACGCAACAGTCGCTGTCGACTGGTCATTGCGGCAACAAGTGGCACAATCCAGTCTTCAATCCGGTGCGCGCACATCGACAGCGACTGAAGAAAACTGGTAAAACGAGTAGAACATGAGCAACTGGCTGGAACTAGCGGCAACGGTCGGCAATAGTGTTGCCGGGGTGCGCACATCGACCTGTTTAAGCAACTGATCAGTTGCTGCTGTTTCCAGCCAGTCGCCCACCGTTGCCGGAAACGCCATTGCCGGTATAGTTGCTTCCAGTCGCAAGGTCGATCTGCTCTCGGCTTAACCGAGGCAAACCCTGTTGAATCCTCGTGGATCCTTGGGAAAGGACTATTAAATCCTTGTTGGTAGTCAGCTGAAGAATTAATCAACATATCTAGTCAGAAGTAGGCCTACACAAGTGTAACACATACATGTAATGCACTTCAGTGAACATACATGTACGTGTACTCGACTCGACTCGATGGTTGCCGCTGCTCGAGATACGAAGGATGAGTACAGTGCAAAGTTTTGGCTGAAAGCACGTTTATTATACAATGTACTGACCTTTGAGATTATAGCCCTCGTTCCACGCATTCCCAAAATTACACGACGAAAACAATTATGATAACAGCTACACCTGTTTGCCGTCATCGAGACAAATTTAGAAGATATTGCACAATGAGAGCGCCGCCAACCGGTAAAAAGATAGGCGTGGACATTGGGTGTGGCTTCTCTGTACGTGTACAAACAGGTTGTAGGAAAAATCAAT
>NMRB01001559.1:110487-123064 GCA_002633025.1 Notospermus geniculatus | reverse complement strand
CATTGTAGATCCTGACATTCGTAGCTGGCGAAGTAGAAGATACAACTCTTACGAAAAAGACGACATCGTCGACCTAAACGCTGAAACTCATTGGTAAATACGTCTTTATGTATTGATGTCCTGGGCTGAAGAAAATGAATTGTAAGGACTGCTCTCTTCTCGACGTGTCTAAGATTCAGTATGATACAAGTAATCAATAGTTCTACATCATTGATTTCCTTGGAGAAACACGTATTGTATGTAAAAAGTCGTCAATATCGAAAGAAGGGCCTTTCACATTTTTGATAAAGTTCGAATAGCATAGCCGAGTAGGCCTACTCCGAATCTAAATTAGAACCGGATCAAGTGGACGGGCCTAAACCAATCAAGCTAATTTTTTCCGTCAGTCTGTCAAGAGATACTATCGCGATCCCTGATTGGCTAATGCAGTGTCGGATACAGATATGTTCCAGGTCATCCGCGTTGACAGCCTTAAAAACGGATTTACCCAGTACACGATACACACAACTTTATCCTGGTTCCAACTAGATTAGAGTTACTGAAGATAGATTGGAGGCTGTAGTTGAATTCTAGGCGGTGACAGACCTAGCTCGACGCAGCACGTATCATCGACAGCGTTTTGTATTCTGTTGGTGTACCAGGTCGAAAAAAACAACACAAAATGCATTGCTCCACGTCGCTTGGCGCTTGGTCTGTCACCGCATTTGATCTTGAGAAAATCAGGGGTTCTTAGCGCTCCCTCACTTCGTCACCACAAACGGTGGCGGTGACGAGCGCTAAGAACCCTTAATGTTCTCAGGTTGCCGCATTTAATGGAAACGCATGGGAAGCGATCGGAGCAGCAAACTCATCGCTGTTGTTAACCGTCCCGTCGCGCTAGGTCTGTCGTCCTAGCGCGATGCGACGCTAACAACAGCGCAGCAGCTCGTACGAGAGGCAGCAAAAATACGGCTCGTGACCGACTAGGGGCAACTATAGTGCGCAGCTCAGCGTTTACCTCGCTCACTTTTATGGTCCGAGAAACACACGAGGAGTCAGAGGTTCTCCTTCTACCGATGCTAATTGATGAGACGGTCTAAAAGAAACGCGGGGAGAAGCTCGGGGAATCTCATTGTACTCGAGCTGGAGGCCGATGAAAAACGTTTTAACGAACGTTTCCACGTTTATTTCCGGATGAGACCGACGATTTTTTGCTCTGTCTCACCCCAACATTAAAAAAAACATCATTCCTTCAATTCATTATTTCATGTATTTCAATTCCTTCGCGGGTTCTCGAAAATGCAAGTATGGAAGTGATGTTAGTTTACTAAAACCATAAAGGAATCAAACCATAAAGGTTCAACTCGGATTTTCGCTCAATTCAGGATTTCTGCATGTATTGTTTGATAACATCGAAAATACACAATATTTTCTTACACTTCCGGTGTCCGATTAAAGGTATTGATCTCGGTAATGAAAGCTGAAAATTTCACCAACATCGGTTGGCCAGGTGATGAGATATTTAGAAATGAAAATGCCGAGGTAAGGGAATATTCGATGAGCGTTCAGGGTGATATTGAAGGTTTAGTACCAACATTAGTGGCGAGGTGTCTGTACCATCGATTCCCCTGTCGATCGACAGTCGTTTTTCCTCCGAAGTTGGCCGAACATTGCCGATTGCCATTTGGGATTTCCCGTCATGCATTGCGGGTACCTAATGGCATTACTCCTTTCTGTCAAACTCAGGAAGGCGGGGCCTGATGACTGCCAATCATCAAGAAGAACTGTTTACATTCTATTTATAGATTCTCCTCAATTTAGATCTGTTAACATTACATAATAACAATTTGGAAGTGTGGTACTGCTGGCTGATTTAATGGGTTTATACAGGATTAACCTGCCCATGGTGGTTTGAATGGCAAAGTAATTGGACCTTGTTGTGTGGTTTACAGAGTGACTGAACATTGGGTTCATGTATAGCTCGAACTGTGTGTATTCAGCATAAGAAAATTGTGTGATCTTGATCCCCTTCACACTATGAACCTACGTTTCGGTCTGGACTGGGCAATAGGGAGGTTGAGATCAGTGACTTATCACGGATCCTTATCCATAATGGATAGAAATCTGTACAACGAGGACAAATTTTGTCGACATTTTGATCCGTTTTCGTATAAAGGATCCATGATAAGTCGCTGATCTCAACCTCTCTAAAACAGATCGAGACAGTTTGTCCCGGTGTGACAGGAATGAAAGTCCGGTCCTTTTGTTCAGCGAGGGACCATCACCATTCGGATATGACCTTAGCGGGCTATTGTTTGGCGGACTTGCACTCGCATTCCTGGGACGATGATTCCTGTCACACCAGCCATGTCCCGACAATGGGGGAGGGTACATACAGTTACTGATAAACCTGTCTTTCATTATTTGAGTGTCCGCCACACAATAAAGCGGGCACTGGCATTCGGGAGGCCTTCTCAGACATTACATCTATACCGTACCAAATTAGCCACAAGTTAGCACAATATGAAGGTCCCCCCCCCCCCTAATTTTTTAGAAGAAAATTTGGCTCAAGAATGCAGTTCCGAGTCACCATTTTCTGACAGTCACACGGATCGATATCACAATATCGATTAAAAGGCGACAACAAAAAATAAAAGGAGGTGAAACTGATTGAAGGAAAAAAAGGAACTGTCATGACGAGGCTCGAACCCGCGGCCTTCCGTTTGATAACCACACATGCTAACCACTCGGCCACCGGGGCTCGTGCTACAAAGGTCCACAAAGTAAGACACAAAATGATATACCGGTAATACAAAGTCGTTTTCCAGAGGTTTACGCGAATTTTCGACTCAAACGGGTCTTCATCAGGCCGGACAATTCTTTGCAAAAACTTCAGAAAAGACTTCTGAAATTTTTGCAAAGAATTGCCCGGCCTGATGAAGACCCATTTGGGTCGAAAATTCGCGTAAACCTCTGGAAAACGACTGAAGTCTTGTATAATATATCTACGAAATGAGGGGAACAAATAATTATGTAGATACTTAGGTAGGCCTACACCTTCCCCAGAAAAGCATTGATATAAAACTTTTTATCCTGGTAGTGGTTATAAAATAACGTTTTCATCAAGCATATTCAAAAAAATCCGGCTTCTACGAAATGAGGGGAACAAATAATTAGATACTTATGTAGGCCTACCTTCCCCAGAAAAGCATTGATATAAAACTTTTTATCCTGGTAGTGGTTATAAAATAACGTTTTCATCAAGCATATTCAAAAAAATCCGGCATTGTGTGAGATGAAACCACCTCATCTTGCATGTCTGGAATGAAGCTTTCTGATTGGCTGTTTACCTGGCCAACCGATGTTGGTGAACCGATGTTGGTGAAATTTTCAGCTTTCATTACCGAGATCAATACCTTTAATCGGACACCGAAAGTGTAAGAAAATACAGAGTTTAAGAGATCACACGCTAACGATAACATTTACGTTAACGCTATTTCTTGCATGTATTTCATGTACAAAAAATAATGTTAACGTAAATGTTATCGTTAGCGTGTGATCTCTTAAACTCTGTAATATTGTATATTGGCTGTTTACGTTGGCTGTTTTCGTTTTCAGAACTGCTGTTTACGACGGTGTGAAAAAGAACTGGTTTGGCGTTATTTGCACCGTGACGTTACAAATAGCCATTGCGATTTTAGATATCTCATTTGAATTCATCTCTGCATTTTTTCTCACTGACACACTCGTCAGAAAGCCAAGCATTGGGCATTTTCAGAACTGCAAGGGTTAATTCTCCAGCTTTTTTCTCAGACCAACTGCATGTAGTCTATTGTGGGCTGGCCCAAGTTAATTGCCTTCCACCCGGAGTTTGGTGCTGCTTCGAGGTCGGTCTTTAAGGATGCTTACATGATACATTCAGGCAAAAATAAGAATACTTAAAAAAATATTTCTAAATTTAATCCACCTTAAACACTTAATATGTCATCCACCTTAATTTTTTTAAAACATAAACTAAGGTCACTTAAAATGTGAATACAAATATTAAATAAGGATACTTAATCGTCCCCCAAGTTTTTTTTTGGAAATTAAGTGTACTTAAATGTAAAGGTGCTTATAAACCTCTTAATAAGGGCCAGAATTCACCTTACTTTCTGACTTTTTTCCTGATGATATTTTTCTGGTTAATATTAAGAAGCCTTAAAAGTTTACACATTTTAAGGCTCATTATCGAACCATCTGATAAATAATAAGACCCTTCAGTATTAATTTTAAGGAACGCTTACAAAAATTATACATTAATAATATTAAGGAATCTTAAAATACATTTCAACTGGAAATTTAAGTTGTCTTAAATTATGTTGACACCCTTAATATGTAAGACCCCTCACCAGGTCTGTCTTTAATTTAAAGAAATTTAAGTAGTCTTAAGATATTATGTTGACACCCTTAAAATATCTGGGGCCTGTTTCATAAAGTGACTTTAGACAAATGGTAGGCCTACCATTAACTTTAGTGCATTTTCCATTTGGTTAGGTAGGCCTACTATTAGCTTAAAGTCAAGTAATGAACATGATGAAACAGGCCCCAGGCCTTTAGCTAGGCATAGCCTAGGGCCAGGCAGGCCTACATGATTTGTGAAAAATTACAACGGAGGCCTTGCCCTCAGCTCACATGTAGGCTAATGCAGTGGACGGTGGGAATGCTGCCATGCACACGCGCACAGCACTGTCAGCAGCATAGAGGCCAGGGCCTCGAGGCTAGGCCTACTTCATTCCAAATCCCCTTGGCGCGAGGTTTTCGGCCGATATCTCCTCAACGGCTGGGCCAAATTCAACATACCATACATCAATAAACTTGTCTTTCTTGCCGGTATCTTTCTGCTATTTTCATTTTTTGCGTAAGGCCTGCATAACGGATCTCTTTCACAAAACCCATTTCATTTCGCGATGCTGTTCAGTGCGGTTTACACGTGCGCGATGCATTGCGTCATTTCAAAATGGCCGCCATTTCGGCCGTCAGCACAAACGGTGATTTGTGAAACAACTTTTTTCTGTCACGTTCTTCGGGAAATTGACTGTGATGATGGCTGTACCGCCAAGAAAGATAAGTCAACTGACGTATGTTTCATCAGAATCGGCCCAGCCGTTGCGGAGCTATCGTTGATAAACCTCGCGCCAAGGGGATTTGGAATGGAGAGTAGGCCTAGGCCTAGGCCTACCGGTGGTGGTAGCCTATCATGGGACGCCGCGCGCACACACAGATTCTCTCTGACCGCCCGACAGTTGTGACACCAGCTTTTCTAAAGTGCCACAGTATCCATAAGGTATGGCTCAGTATCCCTCCCCACCTTGATAACACTGGTGTCCTGTCCATCCTATAGCCAGTGGTAACTCCTAGACTGCACTGATACTATGTCGAAACTTTAGCTGACAAAAATGGCCGCCATAGGGGCCTACTTTTCATCACTTGAGAAGCTGAACGCGCTGTTATAGCGTGACTAACCCTTCATCAGATAAGGTAACATACTTCAACTCATTCTTTTATGTGTAGCAACAGCCCCAATGCCTAAAATAGATAGATTTGAACAGTCTTGTTGAGCATGCATTGACACAAGATCATGAACAGATCAACCTCGCCACCATGAATTAGCACTGTGGTATCCGTGTAACCAAAGAGAAGAGAAGCACAAAAATTGACACACAATATATGATAAATAAAAAGGCAATTTTTGCAAATACTCTGGAAATTGCCTGTGGTATCCGTGTACATTGATATCCAAATTTCGAAAATTTTCGACCTCAACCGGGGTCTTCCTCAGGCACTTTCTAATAGAGATCACAGTAGTGAATCTCTGTACATTGATTGTGTATGTAAACCTATAAACGAGGTTGCCTAAAGGTCAAAGGTTACGTCGGCCGCCACGAGATAGAAAACATAATGCACAGGCGCTTTAAAGGCCTGTCTACACGATCATACATTTGTTCAAAACATCATCATACATTTGTATGATGATGTTTATGGACAAATGTATGATCGGTGTGGACCGTTTTCCCAACAAACTTGAATAGCATCCAACACGTATGATGATGTTCAAACTTTTAGCTGCATTGTGTAGACGGAAATCCACAACAAGCTTGGACATCATCATACATCATCATACAAATGTATGATGATGTTTTGAACAAATGTATGATCGTGTAGACGGGCTTTAAAGCTCACCCCTCCGTCACCGGAAGCGTTTGTGTGCGATGCCGAAGGGAGCGAGCGCCAAGAACCTAGTCTGATACATGTATTCTCAACATGGTCAAGCTGCTATTGAGTTCACTGGATGCTCGGGTGACGTTGTTTTCTTTTGTCTATAAAGTGAGTTTTCTTGGCCTTCTGCTTGTGGTTCATGGATTCAGCATGTCCTGCATCATCTGATGCGGATGGGGCAACATCCCAGCATGAAGCAAGTGAGAGAAAATTGGTGGAATTCTCGTTGTTCGTTGTCGTGGAGCTGGTGTCTTTTTTACCCGTCGACCTGCGGTAGTCGTCCGTGCACACTCATAACCGTATTTTGCAAACCTTATATAACTTTCCCAAAAAAATTCGAAATTTTTATACGTGAGAAATTTGTGTACCACCTTACTGTTTTTTACTTTGCAATAATCGAAATTCTTTGCCAGGGATATCCCCTCCCACAGGAAAATCCCATCGATTTGCGTCGCGTTGATGTTAGATGCTTTTGCTAACATACCCAAATAAACATCCTCGAAAATAAAGTACTTGACATACGTTGAAGCAGTGAAAAACCGTTCAGTTGTCCTGATCGACATAAGTATTCCTAATCCGCTGGCGTATGTGGGGTATCTTTCGTATGGGTACTGTTCTTTCGTCACAATCCATTTCTTTGCATCACGGTTTCCAGGTCTGAAGGGACGCGTCATGACGCGTAAATCACCCCCATACAGATATCCCTTTTTCTCCTCTTCAAGGTCACCGAGGTAATCAAAGATGGCACGAATGTTTAAAAACACATCGACGTCTGTTTTGAGCACAAATTGCGCATGCGCGCAATATTTTCGAACCCACCTTATCCCAGCCACCGTTTTGAGGACAAGTCTCGTGTAAGAGTCGGTGTAGTTCAACTGTAAAATGTCCCCATACAGTTTACTCTCGTTGACTACTCTTGCCTGTATCAGGTCGTCGTTTGGTAGACCAAGTATAAACAGATACGAAAACTTGTGGTTCTGGCCCGTCCGAAAGAAAGGCATTTCTGAGCGCCATATCCTGCGATAGTCAAAGGTGTCAACAGCACTGATAACGAATATAAATAATGTCATATTCATGGCGAATTCACCCGAGCATCTCTGTTCATTGTTCAAAACATACTCCAGGGAGGATTCGTTTCCAGCGTTCACTTGAAAATCTTTCTTCTCCGGCGGAGTCCACACCTCTTTCTGAGATGTCGTCACCGATGTCTGAGTCTGCAACAACAACAACAAAAGGCGAGATTTGGAAAAGACCAAGGCCCATATTCTAGAACGTTCCTTAACGTTAAGGTCGACCTTAAGTCTATTGTAAAACCATCGAGAACAATAGATTTAAGGTGGACCTTAATGTTAAGGAACGTTCTAGAATACGGCCCCAAGACTCAACTGAGTCAGGAGATTGTGCTTGAAAATCAGACGTCGCGCCATCTATTCACAGCCCCTGAACTTTAGAATGGATACGCTTCCAGTGCAACAGTGCTACCATCAGTGCTGCCATCTGGCAGAGCTACGACCAGTACTACCACCTGACAGTTCTCTCATCTGTGCTACCATCTGACAGTGCTACAAGTACTGCCATTTAGTGCTACTATTAGGGCTACCACCTGGCTACCATATGACAGTGCGTCCAGCTGCGCTGCCATCTGACACTGCTACTACCAGTACTACTATCTGACAGTGGTACTATCAGTGCTACAATCTGACAGTGCTACTATCAGTACTACTATCTGACAGTGGTAATATCAGTGCTACAATCTAACAGTGCTACCATCTGGCAGAGCTTCGACCAGTACTACTATCTGACAGTGGTACTGTCAGTGCTACCATCTGGCAGAGCTTCGACCAGTACTACTATCTGACAGTGCGTCCGTCTGTGCTACATCTGACAGTGGTATCAGTGCTGCCACCTGTAAAGCGGACACATGACTAGTGCTAAACATGCCATTGATACCTGTGTCTCCTTTATAATAATCTTTTCACCAGAAGTGACCTTCCAATCGTACATCAGCAATCGGGTGACCAACATCAGCAGCACGACTCCCAGTAGCAGCACGCAACACTTGAATCTCTTTCGCGAACACTGAAAAGGAAACGTATTTGGTTCACAAGGTGACCCTTTACAATTTCAACACTGTCTGGCATGTCTGTGTATGTCTGGCAATATTTTCAGCTATATCTCAGTTGTTGAAGTAGCAACAGGTTTGAAATTTGGTGTGTAGTCATATTCTAGTATGGCTGTTCTATCATGTGTGTTTATATGCCAGTGCACGGCTGCTGAAGCCTGGGGGAATGAGGCCGAGTGCCACCCCTGAAGTCACCTTGTGAACACTGTCGCCGCCAGGCTTGTTGATAATCTTGCGACGGTAGGCTGTCTGGGCCTACATATTCAGCATCCAGGCCACATGCGGCGGGGTAACAACAAGAGACCAGCAGGACAAACGACTGTTTACTGATACAAGTTGGCCACATGTTTGTATGAAGCTGACGGTACATACATGTAACAGTTCTGGTCTCTGAGATTGTCTCAATGAGATTAGTCTCAATGCTGAAACCTTTCAGTAGATCTCAGATGAGCTGCTCATTCAGCGCTACAATCTGAGCATTTCCGACCGGCACCTATTTATACACCTGGGTGGAGAGGCCAGTGAGGCAAAGATGCTTGCCCCAAGTCTCACATCCAATGGGATTCCAACCCGGGACCCTCTGACTGCTAGTCGGAGACCCGAACCACTACACCACCGCGCGTGGCTCCTCAAAATTCATGTCTGCGACGTGTCCAGAGCCGTCTGGCGGACTGTAAAACACACCGAGGTGAGCGGGAGCACACGTTGGTTTTAGCAACAGTCCGTGGCTCGCAGAGACAATCTTACAGGGATTTACGTTTGTGTCTTCAGCTTGACAAGCACTACACTCCTTTCGCATGGTGGCAGCACTACTCAGCGACCAAATAGCGCGGGAAACAGCGCCGGCGTTGCTCCCAGCTTCGGCCTGTTTAACAAGATCAATCACTACAAACAGAATAATCTCGTATAGAGCGCCGTTATCCACTTCTTTAGCGATGTTTCAAAACAAAAAAGGCACGAGCTAAACACTGAAAAGTGCAAAGTGACACTGCATACTGGACACGGCGGGGGGCAGCCATTGCTGTTGTTGTAGACTAGTCGTGCTACGTCATAATGCAACTGTCCCATATAAAATGCTTTCCGACGAGTGACCAGTCTGCCGTGGTTGTCAAGGACGCTGGCAGTGAACCAATCAGAAAATGTTTCATGTATTTCGTTAGTTACGCAAACGCCCTCTAGTGGTAAATCGGCGGGGATCGGGCCATTGTAAGCAGTGTCTATGAACGATAGGTATGAGTGAGAAGACACTGCGAAAGGAGTGTAGACAAGCACATGTACTTGACTTGTTACAAGTAGAGAATAGAAAAAAGGGCAACTCCCAACTTCTTCATAACAGTCAACCCCTGTTGAATCCTCGTGGATCCTTGGACTAATCCTTGTTGGTAGTCAGCTGAAGAATTCAACATATCTAGTCAGAAGTAGGCCTAGGCCTACACAAGTGTAACACATAATGCACTTGAGTGAACATACATGTACATGTACGTGTACTTGACTCGAATCAATGGTTGCCGCTGCTTGAGATACGAAGGATTAGTACAGCTGCAAAGTTTTGGCTGAAAGCACGTTTATTATACAATGTACTGACCTTCGAGATTATAGCTATCTTTCCACGCATTCCCAAAATTACACGACGAAAAAAATTATGATAACAGCTACACCTGTTTGCCGTCATCGAGACAAATTTAGAAGATACCGTAGTGCACAATGAGAGCGCCTCCATGCGGTAAAAAGATAGGCGTGGCCATTGGGTGTGGTTTCTGTACAAGCAGGTTGTAGGAAAAATCAATCTGATTTGCCGACATTATAAAGACACGTACATAATATTTCACACTATCACTGGGCTGAGCGCCATCGATTTTCGAAGGCGAGTCTCGCCGAAGACATTATACGGCTGGTGATAGGTAAACATGCAGTTCTGAAGGGCCACGGTATTTCCACTTGTTGTCGAGAGCCGGCGCCACCGGCGGTGATTGCATTCTCCAATACCGTTCGCCCCAGTGTTGTATTAGCGAGTTTTCGCAAAGCCCCCGAAACGCCAACGCGAACGTCTATCCTTTTGTTCGATGCCTTCTTCACGGTATCGAACAATGGGATTGGCGTTCGCGTTGGCGTTTCGGGGGCTTTGCGAAAACTCCCTATTGTGGTACAGGTTGGCTACGAAAACCTGACGTATTGCCCCTCCCCCGTCATTTGCCTACGAGAAATCTCGACCAATCAGTGCCCAGCATAGTTACTCAAAGTAGGCGTTGGTTCCATGGCGGGTCAGAAACTTGGTTTGCATAGGCTAGTCACAATGTGGCCAAGGAGGGATATCAGGCATGAAGACCATGGGACACTCTTTCGGGGAAACACAAAAATCCGGGGCATCTCCTCGCCGTGAAAAGTGACATTGATATCCGGCTAAAATAACACGCCAACAACCAGTGGTGCGAAATGGAAAGATGGACAAAAGATGTCGCTGTACAAAAACCTACGCCGCGGCGTGAGATTGACAAATGACAGGCGGTTTTGGGGTGGAGGCTACCCATTGTCACGACAGGTAGCGCTCCTACCTCGCACTGACTGTGCAAAGCAGTCTCAACAGCAGTCTTGCGCAGCCTGTGTGGACACAATGGGAGGCTACCCAAATTGGGAAACACTTTTCTGCAGTGATGCACCATACACACCATATCTTCGAATTGGATCATGATTTGGAGTTCAGTCAAGAGAGGGCATTGTGATCGCACGCCTCGCTCAAGTTGAGCGCCAGCGCGATATGGAAGCGACACGATCCAAAATGCATGGTGAGTGGCGTGAGTGGTGTAGAAAGTCTGTTTTAGCCAATCAAAAAGTGTTTAACCTCCTTATTTATATGCCCCCTAATAATGGCCTACCATTGGTCAATCTCACCAAAGAGTAGTAGTACCGTCTAATGTAATATTCATCTTTTAATTTTACACGGGTGTAACAGCCGCCGGTGTTTCCATATGTCAGTGTTTCCCTTATTGTTTGGGAAACGCTGGCAGATAGATCGACACGTTTATCTCTGCTTGTCCCCTATTGTCAAGTCACAGCTTTATTCCTTCAGATAATAGTACGGGAACACAGACAGATGGGGAACATTCCAAAACGTTACACCGGACCTTGGAGGAATTATACTGAATTCCTCCAAGACCGGACCTAAGGATTGGCCGAGTGCGTGGGTGGCTTAGAAGTTCAGCCAGAAAACTATGGGGACACACTCGTTCGGGTGTTGAAGGCCCACTTATCTACCCGGGGTTATCTAAAAAGAGAGAGTAGACATTTGGTTGTAACGATGTCATATTTGCCATTTGCGTCCCCGTTTTCTGTATCTGGTGAAATATCTTTGGTGGTTTTAGATAAACACGTCATAAAGCCAAGAGTGAGAAAGATGGTCCATATTTCAAGAACAGCTGTTTCGCAGGTGCATTCAAGGTGTTACCACTTACGTGATATATGGGCAACACTTGGAAACCAGATGGTCGGACATGTTGGAGAAAAAGTTTAAAAACAAGTCTCAGCGGTTAACTCTTTCACTGCCAATTTGCCAGAAATGCAATTATGTAAAAGTTTAAAGGCACCCGACCACTGTCAGGCAAACTCTCAGAGATCGCTATGAAGCGACCTTTCCAACAAAGATGGCGGTCTAACAGTTCTCACCATATGACGTCAGAAGCTTAATACCATTCAATGGACGCTGGCACGCTAAAGCCTAGTTCACACTGTAGGTGCGGTGCGGTGCGAAATTTTTCGCGCCTGATTATTTCCAGCTGTTCACACTTGCGGTGCGTATTTCATCAAACCACCGACTCCAACGCGTGCAATTTTTTGTCTCCGTCCTACGTGGCATTGTTTCTCTCCTCTGCGGCCAAGAGATTTCTACTTCCTTTTTGTGACACTTTTTAGAGGAGCACGTTTCTAGCCATGTACTTTAACGCCGAGTACAACAAACTGACGGCAATAACTCTGCCTCGATCATCATTGAGGTAAAACAGAAAGGTAGTAGTCTATTCATTATTATTAATGTTATGATTGATTCTCATTATCATTGACTTAACAAGTGAAAGTCTGAGATCTCCCGAGTCAACACTCTAATCGCCATTAGCTTTCGGCTTTTGTTGCCGAGCAGAGATGAAATCTCAAATTAGAAACGAAACCCCAGCAGCCACAGAATCCCCTCCCCCCACACGCACACAGAATCCCCCCCCCCCCATGTAT
>NMRB01001559.1:96677-110396 GCA_002633025.1 Notospermus geniculatus | reverse complement strand
ACCTGACAACTGACAAGAACAGGTGTAATATCTATCAATGTTTCGGTATTTCTATGTCCCCCGCAGTGCACATCTGTAGCTGTCCCTCTTTTCCAAATACAAAGAGGGTAACGCTGGAAAATGGGGAACACTTGAAGATATTACACCAGCAATGATTCTCGGGTCCATTATTGATGTACTCAATAATCCAGACACCTGATTCGTCAATCATCCATCACATGACATTGGCAGAGTGACCAAACTCGGTGAAACAAGCTCTTTAAATCCATTTTAATAGAAAGAAATGCAACGTGTTTGAAGAGTCACGTCAGAGTCAAGTTAACACATCTGCTCGTCTTAAATCAAAGCTTTTTTTCTCGGCAGAGATAGACTCTCACTAAAAGCTTCCTTCAAAGGATGGGTTTCCTTTGTTTGTTTGTCTTGTCGGCGAATGTAGTTCATTAATACAGCTAAGTGTATCTAATGTGTCTTAATAAACTGAGGGAGGTCTGAAACCTGCGCTGCCGGATCAGAAGGTGCGGGTGTTTCTAAATTGAGGAATGAAAGGAACGGGAATGTGAGATCGTTTCTTATTTGCGAAATGAATGGAACGAAATGCTGTAATGTGAGGGTGTTTGTAAATTGAGAAATGGATGGAACGGAACGGGAATGTGAGGGCGTTTCTAATTTGCGAAATGAATGGAACGAAACGGTGAAATGTGAGGGTCTTTTTAAAATTGAGAAATAAGTGGAACGAAACGGGAATGTGAGGGTGTTTCTAAATTGTAAAATGACGGAAATGACACGATGTAACGAGAAACGTAACGAACGTGGCCTAATGACTGTTAGCAATCGTCGTCATCAGTGTCGTCATTACTCCAACATGGCGGAAAAACAGTTGGTCTCAAACGACAACCACAACGAAAACTTCATAGCTCATGGCATTCGGAACTTCCGAAGGCAACTGCTCGGCAAT
The DNA here is from genome assembly GCA_002633025.1 of Notospermus geniculatus. NCBI lineage: Eukaryota > Metazoa > Nemertea > Pilidiophora > Heteronemertea > Lineidae > Notospermus > Notospermus geniculatus. The sequence continues at coordinate 109,441 of NMRB01001559.1, read as the reverse complement.
TTCCTACGGTCGCATTTCCCCTCGGACACAAGTCCAAGGCAGCCATCTTGAACGCGCAACGATTGCCGTTCGTTTCTGCAGGTAATTGTGGTAGTCTGTAGTTTCCGGAATGCTGGAAAGCTGGAAACCTGGAAATATGGAAAGTACCGGAAAGTATGGAAAGTTTATTAAATCCATTAATTTCTAATGTGTCTTAATAAACTGAGGGAGGTCTGAAACCTGCGCTGCCGGATCAGAAGGTGCGGGTGTTTCTAAATTGAGGAATGAAAGGAACAGGAATGTGAGATCGTTTCTTATTTGCGAAATGAATGGAACGAAATGCTGTAATGTGTGGGTGTCTGTAAATTGAGAAATGAATGGAATGGAACGGTGAAATGTAAGGGTAGTTTTTAAAATTGAGAAATACATGTAAATGGAACGAAACGGGGAATGTGAGGGTGTTTCTAAATTGTGAAATGAAGGAAACAAAACGATGTAACGTGAAACGTAACGAACGTGGCCTACTGACTGTTAGATCGATCACAATCTCCACTCGGCTGCCGAGTGGAGATTGTGATCGATCTAACTGACTCTTAGCAATCGTCGTCATCAGTGACGTCATTACTCCAACATGGCGGAAAAACTGTTGGTCTCAAACGATAACCACAACGAAAGCTGTTGGCTGATATTCATAAAAGCTTTTACTTCAAGTTTTGCAGTGCATTTAGGCCCTACATTGGACCTCGCTGTGCAAATCTTAAGTAAAAGCATTTGCTAACTTTTATGAATACTAGTTATTGTAGGGCACTGTGTGTTTCAGGGCAAAATTCAATTCGTCTTGTCTGTTTGTCAGAATGTTTTCCATTGTAGGTAGGACAGGGCTTGGTTAGCAGGGGACCGGAGCAGAATAGCCACCTGTATTGCACGGACATCCTGTCGTCTTGGTTACGGTACGTGCAACTGAATGGAGTCACCCTCTTTCGGCAGGAAAGGCCTCGGGGGTGTGCGTTCGTCAGGTGTCCGTCCCACCCAGGAGACGCGGTTGACTTCATACCATCGCGGTCATTCAGCTGGACATTCTGCGCCACTGATCCGTGTATCCACGTCGTGACACCCAGTTTAGGTCAGCAAACTGGATCCTGACGGAAGGTTGGAGGGAAATTATAGTATAAGTACATAATCTAAGTTGGGTTCGAAATGTTTAATTTTGAAATAGCGAATAAAGAGGAAATAACTTCATCCTTTGTAGCCCCCGTCACATATCCACCGGGCCCCGTACGATTTTCCCCACCCAGCGGCTTGCCGTGGATTTTAGAGACAGTACGGGTACATTACGATTTTCATTTTCATTTTCATGTTCATTTTCATTTTCATTTCTACGGTTTTCATTCCCCGGGGATCAGGGGCAATCTGTCTGTTTTTACTCGCCGTACGGGCCTCGGAGTGGATATGTGACAGGGGCTTTAGCTTGCAACTTTTGGGGTTGGTTCTAAACCTGGCACTGGCACGCTGGCACTGGCACTGGCACTGGTATCATATTATGGCCAGAAATCATGAAAATAATGTATATATACGTAACAGTTATTATTTTGGAAGATAATAGGGCCAACCAGTTTAACATGGATCAATTTTGTTGAAAAAAAAATTAAAAAAAAATTTCTAGTTTTTTTTAGATTTTTTTTAGAAGCTTCAGATTTTTCAACATAATTGATCCATCTTAAACTTGTTGGCCCTATCATCTGATTATCTTCCAAAATAATAATTGTAAGGTAAATATAACATTTTTCATGATTTTTGGCCATAATATGATGCCAGTGCCAGTGCCAGTGCCAGCGTGCCAGTGCCAGGTTTAGAACCAACCCCAACTTTTGTGGGTATTACGTTTTTCTCACATCTGGAATTCCCGTTCGGTCACGGTGTTGATTTACGAGCTGTGGTATTGGTTGCCTATCGCCTTTCCTGATCAGGGTGATATGATCGATTGTGGTAATGGCCTATCTTGTACTGCCTAGTACAAAGCAATTCAGAGAATAAGGCATATACTCCAGTTGAGCACACTCCCTCCAAACCTGAGTGTAGACAATTCTATATACCATCGGGGCTATCAAGAACAGCTCATATTTTCTTTCGGGTGTGCATGTCTGTGTTCCTTGGTGATCGATGTGAGGCATACAAAGGCAAGCCGTTACCAGACCGTGTTCGAACCTGAGATTTCACTGTTTGCAGGAGACACGAGCCACCACACCACTGTGGTGCAAATGCAAACTCAAAATGCAACTAAAAACTCGCGGTAAAAACTAGACGAATTAGGAGAAAGTTTGTGAATTGTAAATTTGGTAGATGGGCTTGGGTGTTATGTTGCTGTCAACATGTTAGACCCATGGGACTTTGCCCTTTTTCAGCCCTCCCGCGCCACTGGTAAATTTATCATCCTATTCTCGCTTCTTTATGGAGCTCTCCACCAAGTGGCAACTTTAAACAAACGTTACAATTGGTGAAGGGATCATTTCATTAGGCTAACAGGCTGTTATGTACCCAGACTCGCTCTTTTATCATCTGGAAAGCGCCTGGTCAAACAGACAGACATCTGGCCTACTGGTCGTTGATCATCTTTAAATAGACACGTCAGGGATGACTCGATGCTCTTTTGTTGCCCTGTCACCTCCAGTTATGATGGATGCAAATCGTATATAGGAATTGTAAAGTATTTGGGAAGTAAATTACCGGTTCTATTGCGGCGCTAATTCTTCCAATGGTAATCTTGCTTGATTTGATGGCGGCCGAAGTGATCGTGTGGAGGAATTGAAGTCATGAAGACTAATGATTCGATGGCGAGGGAGGCCGATGGTTGGTGTCTGTCGATCGAAGATTGGATTCTGGATGACCGGACGCGAGGAAGCAGAGGAGATCGGGGAAGGAAATGTTGCAAGGAATGGATGCTGTCATCATTCCACGTCAAACGACCAAACTCCCTACACCCCATCCTCCCACAGCAGGGCGATGGTCTCGTTCCTCTTCACTCTCCATACAGCCCATTTAGGAGTGGATGAAGAGAAGCGAGGTAAAAACCCCTGCTGTGGGAGGATGCTGCACGTACACCGAGGAAAAATACAGTTATTGGTAGACTCTTAAAGCTACGCTCTGTTCGATTTCAGTCAGAAATGCTTACGTCCTCCGACGTTAGTGTAGTGTAAAGTGTACAGTCATGTACTATGCTGTATCTGAATACATTAGAGCTCTGCCTGCAGTTTTTTATGTTTGCTGAAAACTAGGTTTTGATTTTTGACGTACGCATCAGGCAAGCATTTTGGGGACCTTCACGAGGCTAGGAGAACCTGCATTCTCCGGACACTTTCAAAATACCGTGAAATTCAATACAGAGGGGCTTTAATGTGTGTTTTCTTTGAAAAGCTATCATACTTTCTTTTAAGAATTTGGGGAGCTACCGTACGAGTTTTTTTCTTCGAAAACCAACATACATATACACTTACTTTATACATGTACATGTACATATACTTCCTGCTAAGAATTTGTGAGTTACGATGTGGAGATGAGATCATCCTTTCTCCCACAGAAAGCCGCTGGCACGGCCGGGGTTCGAACCCGCCACCTCGTTGGTGGAAGGCGCTGATGTTGCCAATGCACCCAACAACCCAGATGACAACAGACTTTATGTCATCACAGACAAACATCCTGCACCTAAGGTGATAGAGAACAACACCTTTTTATCACTTTTTCATAGATCCGTCATTTTCAATGCGAATATGATGATATTACGATATTCCTACCAATATTACGCAACACCGACTGCACCTTAAAGATTAGACGACCTGACGACCCATCTTTGTCCGAATACAAATAAATGTCCAAATATCTGACGTAACTAATGAGTATTTGAAATTCATGTGCACCTCGATACACAATGCCGGGAAGTAACCACTCGGCAATTAAGGAGTAAGGATATTTCGACAGTCATTTTTTGACAGTCAGCAGTCAACAGTCAACAGTCATTTTTGTGAAATAGGCCTATATGGTGGCACCCAAAATAAGAAACAAAGAAATAAAAGGAACAGTTGGAAAAAAGATCTCTGAACAGTACTAGGCCTATTCAATCCTGTGTTACGAGTCTGCATGTAAATGGCACACTTTTTTAGGGCGTTTGTAAACCAAGAAACGAAACGAAACGAAACAGAAACGAAACCAATTACAGTATGTTATCCTTGAAAGTGTGACCTTGTGAACAAACAACATGCATGTTGGTTCAGTGACTTAACCTTTTTCAGTCCAAATGAAACAAGTGGGAAGAAGTTACTCTATATGTACATGTTTAGGGNTACGTACGGCATATACTCGGCGGACATATTTTTCCGTACGTAAGCCATACGTACACCGGACGTCCAGAGGATGATCCATTGTACTATACGGAGGATATAAGAGTAGCTGTACGTCCGCCGTATGTACGTCATTTTGCCTGTGTACAACAGCGTCATTCATTAATAGATTCACAATATTTTTGTCGAAAGGCTGTGAGTCTGGGGCCTACATTCTGTCATTCTTTTCTGCGTCTTGACCGTACTCCTTTTGCCAAGGTACCACGCGTCCAAAACTGGTCTTCTCGTCCCAAGCCAAATAAAACTGATCACGCCCTCAGACTAAGTTTAAACTGGTTGGTTGAAGAAAGTCCGCGTTGATTGGTCGAAATCCGTAATGCCTAAAAAAGGAAGAGCGAATTTGCTCTAAAAGAGCTAAGTTAGGGACTGCTCTTTTGAAAGAGTGAAATCCTCAAAAGAGTGAAACTTTGACTGGCCCTGGCCTGGAGAATATAGGTTACTTGTTTTCCTTCATCGGTTCCCTCACATGAAATACTTTGAGTTTCCTATGTCGAAGACATCGCTGATATTTTATATGACAAGAATGGTGTCAATCGCCTCATTGAAAATTAGCTCTTTCATTTTTTCGCTCTGTTTAAAAGAGCAGTCCCTAACTTAGCTCTTTTAGAGCCAATTTCGCTCTTCCAGTGAAAACGTCATTAATGACGTTTTCACTGGACGAGGAATCCCCGAGTAGAGAGGCTTTATTCACATCACAATCAAATGATTTGCCGCTTTTCCTGTGTTTGATCCCGATATTTGGGGACGGGTGCCTCGGTATTCAGGCTGTGCATGCAAACCTACACACTGTAGGCCTACTCCGCAGAGGTACATGTACGTAGGTGTGCATGCAAAGCTACACTCTGCACTGCACAGAGCTCTTGCATGCAGTGAATGCACAGATGTCTTGCATACAGTTAATGGCGTCTGGCGGCGAGTCGGCCAGAGGTCTTCAGACCAGCACGATTGCTTTCGATGGCATCTTTACAAGCTTTTATTACACTCGGTCGATATCTGTTTAATTCCAGGGCATCATCATCCCATAGATGAGATCATTTAGCGGCCGTATTCATTTAAATCCCCTTGGCCATCGGGAACATTTACATCGCAAAGAGTTTGGATAAGAATATAAACGGCCTTCATTGGGGCGACACAATGGGGGCTAATAAAGTGTTGAAGGATCAATGCAGCGTGGAGGTTGATGCTTACTGATGGAGGTTAACTCGCCCCATTGAAACCTTGTTGGCGAAGCCGGTGAGGAAGCCATCAGCTAGGGGGTAATTATCCCGCGGCGAAGTCCCTCACTTGAATACGATGCAACGTGTCTTTATTGCCTTGATTAAAAACCACCCTGCTACCAATGATAAGTCACCCAAAGTAAATACATTTTCCTTACAATTCAAGCAAATCAATACAACGCTTAATATCCGTGGTGTATTTTTTGCTTGAGCAGGGCCGCAAGTCACGAGTAATGGGAATTATAGCCAATATCTCAATTCTTAATGCATCCACGATCTCCAAGGCATCATTGTTTACCGCAGTATAAGGCTCGGAGCCTGGCACTTGGACTCTGGGTAATTTGTCACACTGCGTTTAAATCACTACGACGGTGTACAGATAAATAACTCCAGGGACTAATCTTAGTAAATGTACTAGAAAATGCCACTAAATTGATCATTTCCTTGCCGCTATAAATCATCCAAAATGTCACACCAAACGTGGTCAAAAGTGAAAATTTAATTAGCAAGGTCCTCTGTGTTTACGCAGCAATATCACGCAGCCATTATTACACCTCCGCGAGATCTCGGGTGTGAAAAAATCTGACCTGGACGGTTAGACGGGCCGCCGGTGATCGGTCTTTCTGAGTGACGCGCGAGACTGCTGGGGATCAAGCCTTTGACCTGTGATTCGCTTTCCCTGTTATCATTGGAAGATTGCTAGAGCTGTGTCTACTTGATCGGGATTATTGATGATACTCGGGTCGGTGGAGCTCTCAATGTTTACTTAGAACACGGTAACCGAGCGTTTATGTGATGATTGAGTGGTGCTGTGACGTCACGTAACCAAGCCTTGTGATTGGCGTTTCATTTGTGAAAACAACGGGTAGGTCTAAAATGCGGCTCGATCTGAAACGAAGTTCTTGCTTGGCAAGCAGGTTTGATGGACAACCGACCGGACGTTGTCGCCACATTCTTTATTTAGGCCTATTTATTTACAAGTACTTACTTTTGCCACCAAAGACGGAACAAACTCGAAGCATTTTTCCGCTGTTCCCATCTTTTATCGGCGAAGGTGAATTACAAATTACAGATGAAATAAAACTGAAGCCTGATCCATTTGGTTGCGTTTTATTGGAACTTTTTTCGATCAACAGAATTGTTGAAATGACATTGTAATGTTTACATTTCTCCTGTATGTGACTCAGTAATGATCCCCAATCCAACTCAACGAACTTTTATTATGCTCTCAAGAGCAAAACTACCAACGAGCAACAAAAAACGTATCAACAGGGATCTCATTACTCGAGTTCAAACCAATTAATTGAGGTGTGAGACACATTTAACTTTCTCAAAGCAATACCGAAAGCATTTAAGAACAAAAACGAAAAAAAGTTTCACTGCAATTCATTAAGTATGTCGAAAGCGTTCACTTCATTAGGTAAAATTACCGCATCTAAGAGACAACTGTTTTCAAGTCTGGCCCCATCTTCGCTTGTCCTCCTGTATTCTTCATCCGGGTGATTTATCTCTCACATTGTCTGCTGTCAGTGGATCAATCCTTGAAAGTTTTAGATAGAAAACATCGGGATTAAATGGAATTAGAAAAGAGGCCATTCGTTTGAGAAGCTTCTGTGGGTTACGGCAGGCAGCGCGTGACTGGAATGGCCAATAAAATGAGGCTTAACATTTGCTCCGGGATGGATGTTTTCATTTAGTATACAGAGCAGGCGAATGGGGCGAGAATTTTCTGGCAGGACAGGGACGTCGCCTGTGTCATGATCAAGTGCAGAGATAGCCTGCCCCCCAAAAACATCCTACCGGTATAACCTAAATGTGATATTTGATGACTATTTTAGACAAGATAAATTTCCTATGTCGCCTTGTAGCAGTTAGTGGAGCCCGCTTATCATGTCTAAATTTACCCCCATCACCCCTCAAATCAAGGTTTGCTATCAGGCCTATATTTCAGTGATCTGGGGAGGGGCCGAATCATGCGGCGGGGTGGGGAGGGCGAGATGGATCCAAACGCAGGTGTAACGTTTTCCAGTGAGGCCGTGTGCCAGTGTGACATTACAATAGATTGACGGAATAAGCGGCGACTTGACAATGGGTGACACACAGAGAAACAGCGAGTCCGTTTCCCAGTGTGTTCCAAACAACGGGAATCACACAGAAAAAAGGCAATGAAAAACGTTACACCTGTTTACAAACTGGCAATTCGTCCGAACTCCAATCCCCTGTGAGATACTGCTGATAAAACTGTGACGTCATCAGATGCTGCATTGGCGTCAATTTCAAAATACCCCATATCGCGTGCGTCCATTTTCCTCTCTCATGATCCATGGGATGGCACGCTCGTAAAAAACCGTGAAAAAACTCTTTTTTGGCAGATTACTGTCAGGTACATGTAAGCTCGAATAATGTTGAATTCACATCTCATGAACGTCAAGGGTCTGTTAGTATGTCTTTGGGTGTGTTTATTTTGACGAGAAGGCCTGCGTCTCGTGCGAAGTTTTCGCGGCGGGCCCCGTGTCGTGCCCGTCGAAATTCATGACTTGGTTTTTCATCAGTGCGCTGGCCAATTTTGGCCAGTTTCACTTGTCATGCAAGTTATAGAAAGGTAAATACCTCCAGCTACGCGATACCTCATCAAAACTGGTCAGGAATGTTAACTAAATCCGCCCGGGCTAGGCCTATCTCACGCGACGCGCAGCTTCACACTGCATGGGGCTGTGCATGATAGGCCTTAGGGATATACATTGTTGCACATGCAAATGGCGACGTGGCTGCACTGCCGAGTCAGTGCATCAGCAAGTCTGTTTCACTATAATGAACATTGACGTTTGGACCCGCCCTTGTACGGTCGATTTGTAGGCCCTATTCAGGCTCTGAATATTTTTGTGCTCAATAAACCTTCTAATGGTAGGCCTACACCGGCTCCGCCGAGCGTAGTTATTGAAAATTTGACCGGGTGTGGCAGGCATCAGAAATGATCATGCTGTAGACATACAAGTGATTGTGGACAACTGTTTGACATGGATCCAAGGGCGTTTCCAGTTGAAATGAATGCGAATTTAGCCCATGTCAGATTCTTGGTCAAATTGAATAGCCTAGGCCTAGGCCTGTTGTGGTTTAAAACTGTGGTGACGTTCGTGCGATTTGGATGAGGGCCTGTGGTGTGCTGGTGCAGGTATCAAAGCTACTGCCTGCCCGTTTGTGTCAGTTCATGTCATTCTGTAGGAAGGCCCATGGTAGGTCTAAATTGCCCATGGCAGGCCTACATTGTGTTGGCCTCCCACGTGTATGTCGGACCATTTTCATTTTTCCTGTCCGTATTTGGAGATGCTGTCTTTCTACAGTGGCTACATGCGGTACAGTTTTTTTTGGTGGAAAAATACTGAAACAGCGGACTGACATGACTGACATGACTGAAGCAAGCATGCAATCAAATTCATCTGCTGAAACAACCAAGTACATGTATACCCTTTCTTATGATGTGTCCCTTTTTGATTTCAGAAGATGTGTTGAGTTGGATATTCGATTTGAGGTGAGGTGAAGAATGGCCACCGTGATCACTCTCAGTCCGGAGATACCTACAGGTATTGACGGAACCTGACATGTGACACAGGTAGGCCTACGGCGAATAATCAAGGTCGACTGAAGATAGGAATAAAGTCCTCACTGAAGACATGTGGAAACAGGTAGGAAATTTATCCACCTCCNAAACTTTTAATTGAAAAAAATCGGCCATATTCATGTTGAACACACATAACTCGATATATTAAGGAAGAATTTTAATTTTTTTTTCAATGCTGAATTTGTACACAATTCTGTGTGTAAAAATTTGGTTTCCACAGAAGGTTTTCACGCTGTAGCGTGATTTCACGGCCTAGCGTGATGGTGTAGACTGTATATGTTGTCGGCCCCATCTTACATATGTTGTCACCCCATCTTATATAAGTTGTCTAAGTACTATTTCAAGGTTCTATATACAGCCATGATGTGCACAAAGAATATTAGTGTCATTTGCAATAATTCGATCACTGTACAGTTGAATTACCTCTTTTCTTAAAAAGTTGATTGTATAGTACAGTACAATGAACTATAGAGCTTCATGTGTAGTCACTACTTGTGTTTACGGCTCGTCGCATAGCGGCCATTTTGAAAAATTCACTTGATATCATGGCGAAATCAAACGAAATCCACGAAGTTGGATTTTCGCGAAAAAATATAGATACATAGCATGACGAAAGAATGCGACTACAATATGATGAAATTAGTGTCTGAAAACATTTTTGAAATGTGTTGAGTTTTAACAAAGCCAGTGGTAAAAACCTGGCATTGCCTGGGGCAGGAATGATCATATGGAATTGAAAGTATGGAATTGAAAGTATGGAATTGAAAGTATGGAATTGAAAGTATGGAATTGAAAGTATGGAATTGAAAGTATGGAATTGAAAGTAGACGACATGACGATTTGAAAATGCATCCCTCACGAATGAAAACTGTTCTTTTCCATTGACAATGACGCAACAACATTTCATGAACGCGGCGGCATTTTTTTTTCGTTTCGGGTATTTTTCCGTCGATGTGCAATATAGACATGTTAGACGTAGGTGAGTACATGTTGAAATTTTGCAGTTGCAAACTTCCACAAATTTAAAATGCCTCTTCAAGTGCATCCATCGCTTTACATCATTTTGTATGTAAATCTTGTCTTGTTGGATGTGCTTAGACATGAGGTGATTAAAACTATTAGGTTTGAGCAAGATAAGGGGACGGCCCCCGGCTTAATAGGGGGCCTATAAATCATCACTGACAAAGGATCAGATACACCCTGAACACTCGATCACGATACATTTATTAATTGCTTAACTAACAGTATTCGGAACATCACCCAATCAAGATTACCAGATTGCTGTCTCCTACCCGGCCTTCTCTCAGGGATTGCCCCAGGATGGGCGAGACTAGGCATTGATCATCTTCAGATTCTGAATACAGATTGTGGCTGACCCGTCACAAAATGTATTATCATCATTTGGCTTCACTCTTGTTTTTAATTTTGCGATCATTGCGTATTCGTAGTGCAGGGATCGAAATTCCTGGTAATTCTGCAGCCCAAGACTACAGGAAATTGCTGTGGGCAACCAAATTGGCCCAGCAAGGTTGTCAAGTGGGCTACTATGAAAACTTTGCCAAAATCATTCAAGATAATCATGTTGATTTCTCAATCCGCACTCTCTTCTCTTAAAGGCGGCGCACACGTGCGACTAAAATGGGGGCGACTACCGATGCGACTACTACGTCGCATGCGATAATTACATGTACCTTTGAGGTCGATCAGTGATGTCATCCGCGACATCCCTGATCTTCCAAGGAAGCATTTGTCGCAAACGAGTCAACAAAAAACTAAAAATATGTTCAGTCGCTGCTGTGGTCGCAAGGCCGGTCGCCTAGAAAATCGCTCGAAAAATCGCCAGTGTGCGCCACCCTTTACATTGTACAGTGTACGTTGTACAGTCTCAGTTCACTTTAAAATGTCAAATTGGATACAAGGTTGACAACTGAAAGTTTTTGTACAGTAAATGTACAAAACCTGAGGAGAACCAGTAGCCCTGCAGTCAAGCAGGATAACCAAGAGGGTGGCAGTCGTAAATATGTGGCCTACCGTAGCGAATTCCTGAAAACAGACCCTGTAATGATCGAATACCGTACCTGGGCGACTGGCATATGTTCAAAAAATATTGGGCCGAATTGACGCAGGTTGAGACGCACGTCTGCAAACTTTCCCTCTCGAGACGTGACTTGGTGGGAAATATTTGAAGTTCAAATCCCGGGGGGGGGGGGGGGGGTCGAAAATTAATGAGGAAATGCTCGGTCTAATGCAGTTTTATTCGCCAATAAAAAGGGACGTTAGTGGGCCTAATGGAATTTTATATCTTATGAACAAAATCCTTCAGATTGTGTCGGAAAGATATTGTAATCATTTCACCATTATTTATCCAACGTTGTCCAATTTGTCATGGAGACATTACCAAAACCAGACCGATTGAGAAGTGGCCCAAACCGCGAGCCCTGGTTACAGACGTTTATTATATTACCTGCACTTAATTCCAATTAATTGAAAACAAGCCGGCTGTAATCGAATGAGTCGTGATTTATAATATTTGTATTAACACGTTCATTATTACCACTTCTCCACAAACCCTTGACTGTGTCGGCCATAAAGATCAGGACAGCCTTTGGATGAAAACAATTCGATCAGAGAGAAAACATCCCCTAAAACAATCCCCAATGAATTACGACGTTAAACAGCTTATCAAAGCTCATAAACAACCAAATTCAAAGAAAAACGCGACTTATCAAATCTCGCTGCATCACTAGCATTGCATTAGGCAAAGTAAATGAACTTAGGGTTATTTAAAGTCTTTATTCAAACTTTTTTTTCAGTTTTAACAAGACTTGTAAAAAAATGTTATGAAGTCTTATGTCTACATACAGCCAGTGTGCATTTGCCTGAATCAATTAAAAGTGTTAATTCAGTGTTTACCTTCGGTCGATAGCTTTTATGGAACCAAAAATGTCATAATATTATATTTCACCACTTCAATGAACGTGTGCCTGTCAATGCGTTTTTCAACTTAATTTTGTTATCGTTGCCGTGTTGTAGTTATTGTTCAAGGAAGAAATCTGGAGAAAAAAGGAAAAATTAAATCCTGTGTGATTTATGCATATCGGGAACATTTCAGATTTTTTCACTGCTTCATCTGCGATATACTCAAAGCGGTGTAACGATTCTGGATGTTCCCCATCTGTGAGTGTTCTCCTATATCTTTGTCTGGCGGAGTAAGTTGCAACTTGGCAATAGGGACACACAGAGAAACGTGTCGATCTATCTGCCAGCGTTTCCCAAACAATACGGGGAACACTGACATACGGGAACACTGATAGATGCAACACCGGGTATTCACGGTTGCGATTTTGCTTACATCAGTTTTGCGGTGGGATTGCGTAAGTTCGGGATTGAAGGATACACAAGACTGGCAACCGGGGTGGGGGCTGGGGAGACACCATGTAATATTGATAGGTAACCACCGGGGCTAAATATACGCCATTTTGTAATATTGACTGGAAACCATTTGGGGGGGGGGTACACTATACCACGGAGGGGCAAAATGGAGCAAGCATAGGATGT
>NMRB01001559.1:66306-85147 GCA_002633025.1 Notospermus geniculatus | reverse complement strand
AAAATATGTGACCACATGAAAGTCGTAATGGGCCCGTACGGTCTCTAAAATCCAGGGCAAGCCGTCGGGTGGGTAAAATCGTAAGGGGCCCTGTGGATATGTGACCTAGACATAAAGGTGCCGGCCTGTTGCCGTGTGGTAAGCTTCCGAGCTCCGTCCAATGAACAGATGCGCCGCAAGGCGCCCGGTTGGGGCCCGGCCGGGGTACTCATGGCGACCGGCCGGGTGCCGTGCGGCACCCTTGAGAACCGCAAGGCGCCCGTCAATTTTTTTTTCACGAGAATTGGCAGAAAAAAATCGTGCGAAGCCCGCCCGGTCACCGGCAGGAGCCCGCACAGGACCCGTAGGGGACACTGGGACCTTCTACGGGCTTTCTACGGCCTACCGGTCAGATGAAAACGCCGGAGAATTGGGAGCAGCCAGCTAATCAATGCGGCGCCCGTACGGCTGGTGAAAAATGTCCGGTGCCCGTGGCAACCGTGAGGAAACCGGCCGGGCACCGTACGAAATTGGCTGAAATTGGCCAAAATGTCTGTTTTTACTCGCCGTACGGGCCCCGGAGTGGATATGTGACCTAGGCATTAGTCGAAACTGCAATCACCATCTCGGAGCTGTTCCGCTGTGTCCACTGGGATGATATTGGTGACATTTTGTAGGTATATCCTCCCATAATATGCTACAGGGTGCCACACATGTATTTTCTGTCGGTAAAATCCGTCACACCGGTTTATTCGGCGTTGGTACAAAGACGACCGGAGACGCTCCAACTATCGCCACGATTGAGGTGATCACACTTCAGGGCCCGTATGCATAAAAGTGGAATAAGCTTATTCCAGGTGTAACCTAACGTTATAACCTTAAGTTAAACCTGGAATAAGCTTATTCCACCTTTATGCATACGGGCCCATGTGTCTGCTGCTCGGAATAGCACGTAGAGAATATAAGAATACGACCCTTCTGTCAGTGTACGAATCACCGCAGTGGGTGTATGACCTCAGATTTTGTACTCTTCCTTCACGGTTTGATATTACGTAATGAAGTCTCTATACCTGGGACCGTATGCATAAAACATCTTAAGTGTAAAATTTTCCTTAAACTATTGTTCCAAACAAAAGATAAGGGAAATCTTAAACTTAAGATGTTTTATGCATACGGCCCCTGGTCTGGGTTTCACAAAGAATCTTAAGTCTAAGAAAAAACTTAAGTCTGAAATGAAGTCATCTGATTTGCTGAAACCTGGTCACATGATGACTTAAGTCAAACTTTAGACTTAAGATTCTTTGTGAAACTGGCCCCTGAATCTATAATAATGCTTGAAGGGTGCTCAATAAAGTGACACTAGAAGCTGTGATTGTCTCGAAATTCGGTATGATGATAGAGGATACCATAATTATCCTGATGCAACGGATGGTTTGATATATAAAGAGAACTTTGTTGTGGTCGCAATTTAACTTTTTTTGTGCAATGTTGTTCGATTGCTTTCTAAATTCTCCCTACCGCACACTGTTGGGTGCACCAGTTCCAGCCGGACCGTTCATTCCAACCTCGGCCAAATTCATAATCGCCGATTGTCACGGGTTGCTGTAAAGAATAAATATTAGATTGTCAAGTGGGGTTAAAGAGGGGCTGAAAAGACAACAAAGTGAGCAATTAGATGACCGCGCTTTATTCAATGTATGAAAACGGCGTCTTTGGGGATATCACGGAGGACAAATTCAACTGTTACACCCCCATGGAGATAAAGTCTCTCCGACAATAGCCTGGCATCAATCAATAGCTGACCCCACTATAGGATCATGTTCCAGTTTCACTTATTAATCTGGCCTTCTCATTATATGGTCGACTCGTATCAATTGGGAACTGCCAAGGAATTTATGGCCAAATTATGCGATGGTGTGATATGATATGGCCAGTTGATATTAGTTTGGCTGTGGTTAACTAACCGTGTACCATGTCACGGCTTTATTAAGCCTTAATACACTTGGATCAGTACACTTAGGATGGGGCTTATCATCCCTAGTGACTTTCTGACAATGGACGAGACATCAAAACGTGTCATTCAATTAGGTTGGTTGTACCTACATGTAATCGAATGGTCCAATGGTATATGTAACTTCACATTCGGAAAATAATCTTGGAATGGCCCTTTTCTGGCCGATAAACTAAAGGCCTGTCTACACGATCATACATTTGTTCAAAACATCATCATACATTTGTATGATGATGTCCAAGCTTGTGTGTCGATTTCTGTCTTGTGACAATGCAGCTAAAATTTTGAACATCATCATACATTGTTCAAAACAGCATCATACACTTGCATGATGATGTTCAAGTTTGTTGTGGATTTCGATCTACAGTCCAACATTCATGGACTTTGTATGATGAAGTATGATGGAGAAAGGATAATGTTGGATGCTGTTAAAGTTTGTTGGGAAAACCGTCCACACGATCATACATTTGTGCCTGAACATCATCACACATTTTTTTGGGGATGTTTTGCATTGGCAAGATGAAACATGCAGCTAAATATTTGAACATCATCAAACATGTTCAGGTTTGTTGGGAAAACAGTCCACACGATCATACATTTTGTCTTGAACATCATCACACAAATTTGAACATCATCATACATGTTGGTTTGCTGTTCAAGTTTGTTGGGAAAACAGCCTACACAATCAAATATCTGTCCATGAACATCATCATACAAATGTATGATCATGTTTTGAACAAATGTATGATCGTATAGACAGGCCTTAAGTCAGTCAGGACGCCATACTTCACGAACAGCCCTGGTTGACGACTTCGGGCGAATTCAATCACAGTGCCCCAGGTTTACAAGGAAATGGTGCTTCGTTGGCGAGCAAATTTGGTCCTGTGTATATTAGGGGAGAGTTTCTCCGTGGAGAAGGTTCTTCTGTGGTAACGTTCAGTCGAAGTCGACTGAACTTACAGGTGCCAGCAGCCTCTTCGATGCGAGAGAATACTGTATGTTTTCAACTGTTCGTGTGGGCTGCCGTAGCCCTGGGTATACTTTCCTCTCTTGGACGCCGCCTTTCCATATACATGTAGCTGATGTATTGGTGGGACCTTCAGTTGAAGTTGACAGAACTTGCTTTGCTGGCGATAGCTTCTTCGACGCGAGAGAATACCGTATGTTTTCAACTGTTTGTGCGGGCTGCCAAAAATAGCGCTGGGTATCTCGGCAGTACGTTGTCTTCTAATTATAACGCCTCTGTCCCTACAAAGCCGACATTGGTGGAACGTTCAGTCGAAGTCTGCAGAACCTGTTCAGTGGCAATTGTATGGGCGGTCAAGTCCGCAAAAATTCAATGTAAAAAAATTTATCTGTAAGACTGAGGCTGCGGATACACCGAACACGAATTCGCGTGCGATAGGCCAACGCGCGCGATTTATGCTTTGGAAGCCTTTGTTTGCGTGCAGTGCAGCGGAAAATAACAAAGACTTTGACGCGCGCGTCAACGCATCGCGTTCGGTGTATCCCTACCCTAATGCGGATGTCAGGTCGACCTTGCGATGGCACAGAACAGGCGCACGCTGACTCTTCCGGATCACTTTGCGTCTGAGGCACGACAGCGTNTAATAATACTATGAATAAGAGAAAACACAGGAAGCCTACCAACAAGTACGGTGGCCGAATGGGGAAGACGTTGGAGCAAAGATAACAGGGGGCGGGTTCGATTCCCAGCTGGGTCGAACTTTTTTCTTTCGAAAAAGTGTCCAGCAGGAGCTCACCAGAGGATGTTTACACCTTGACAGCTCGAAGACAAATAAGGTGGCGCCCTCCTGGCCTCGTTGGGTCTATCATGTTCTGAGCCTTCGTGTGAGGTGTTTGCAGGACGTTAGCATTTCTCTTGCTCGTCGCATGGGGGCTTTTCGTTCATGCAGTTCAGCTTTAATGCGTTTCACCGCAGCCTGTCTTCAGCAAATCCCTCGATCCTACACCACTGAAACACCAGTACCAATTAGTGATTTTCAAGTCCGTATTTGATCATGGCGATGTTCACTTAATCTCGATGTTAGCCAGCTCTTGGTAAATAGCTTAGTCAGTCAGTGTGACAATTAAGCCATGGAACAGACCAGCGATTGTCACTGGGCGTTCGGTCAATAAGTCGTCCGCTTCAAGTGGTAAACCTTATGCGGATGTCAGGTCGACCTTGCGATGGCACAGAACAGGCGCACGCTGACTCTTCCGGATCACTTTGCGTCTGAGGCACGACAGCGTGGAACAAATCAGTNGATCGTAGCACAGTGAAGTCATAAAAGTCATGTGACTTGTGATCATGTTACTTGTTCAAGATGGCAGCTTCCGTGCTATTTTACCTCGCGCTGATTTGTTAGTTACTGGCACGTGACCGCTCGCTCGTTGTTTTGGATAATCGCACGACGTCGTAACTCAAGTCAGGTCGACTGCGACTGGATTACGCCCGTCGGGATCATGATTCGTCGTGGCGCAAAAGTTCAACATGTTGAACTCTTGCGATCTGTGATCTTTTTGGTCGGCGACTGATCCCGATCGTCGCAAGTGAGTCGCATCTGCAGTCATGTCGCACCATATCGGCGACTGGTTTGTTCCACGCTGTCGTGCCTCAGACGCAAAGTGATCCAGAAAGGTCAGCCTGCGCCTGTTCTGTGCCATCGCAAGGCCGACCTGATCCGCAGGTTGAACCTATTCAACTTCTGTGTCATCCCGACGGGCGTAATCCATTCGCAGGTGACCTGAACACGGTTACGATTTCCTGCGCGAGTGATGCTGCTTGTTCCACGATGATCGTACACATTTTCGTTTTTGTGACCTGACCATGATTGCGACACTTGATGCCGACTGTTTCGTCGTAGCGCAGGCAATCGCAGTGTGACCTGACATCCGCATTAAGATATAATTGCATGAAGGTGTGGGCATCGTGGAACCGAAATGAGTTTGAAAGTTGACGTTTCAGTTGCTTCTGTGTGCCTTGATTTGGTGAAACTTGTAAGTAGGTATTCAGTGATAAGCCTCCTTCTATCTGGTTCAGTGAGGAACCTGCAGAACTACCGCCACTGGGAGGCGCTGTGAGCGACTGTTGAATCTACCACCTGTTTTCGACGTCTCGTCCCTTATACGTTGTTGCACTGCGTCAAGGACGTCATGACGCGACGTCATTACGTTGCTTTGCTCTGTTTTTGACGTCTTCGGTACAACCGCTCGCAGCGCCGCCTGTCGGGATAAAGTGTTATCGGGTTCCTCATTGGCAGTTCTTCTACAGGGCGTACATGTACGTAAACATGAACGTTATGTGAAAGCAAAGTAGTGAAAGAGATGACCATAACTGGCAATTTCTCTTCTCTCAGACCTTCCAGACTCACAGGCTGCCACACAGCAACTTCTCCAAGCCGTTGCACGAAGTGACATAACTTCAATAAGAGAGCCGCCATTCTTTTTTTCTGCCGCAGAAATCCTCGAATTGTCTGGAGAGAGCTGGTTTGAACGGCTGGGTTTTTGCTTCCAATATGTCGGATTCCCAGAAGAAGATTCAGTGGTCTGTTATGGAGCATCCTTACCAATGACAGGCATACTGCATCCAAGGAGGAGAGTCCACTCCAAGTAGAACAACAGACACTGTGCATTGTTCATTGAATGCAGTGTAGTCAGTTTTCTTCCTTCTGTCCGAGAATAATGCGTAAGACTTACTCTCAAGAACCACCCAACTTGATCCCAGTTTAACAACAGACATACACAGCTATGCACTACTTTCCAACTCTTGTCAAGGTGGGACGGTCTGGTGTCTTGTTTCATGTGGGCTTGGACGTTGGGTTGTATGGGTTCTCAGTTTAACAGGAGTGTTTTCTTTCCATACCGTCAGGAAGATGACTGTATTTGGAGGACCTTGAGTGGGGTCAGTGGCATTGTTCTCAAAGTATCCTCCTCAACATATCATGTCTTCCCTCTCTACCAGCATCCAGTGGTCCATTGAAGTATCAGCCGTGTGGTAGAGAAAAAAGACAGTGATGTATATAGTTGCATTTTTCTGGATAATAGGTCCATCTTCGGGAATAAACAGGTATTATCTATCCACACCACACTCTGGTGGACATGGCCAGCTGCTGTATCTTTCTTGGTGGCCTGGTGATGGCCTAATTGGGCCTGAAAAGTGGTAAAACTTAGATATATCATTTTCCATATTATAATTTGGTATCATTTCTCCACGATGGATCAGGGACTTTTGTGATCGGTGGAGTATCAAAATGTTCGTCTCATTCTCGTCAATTTTCTGCTCTCTTCTTTGTAAATGTAGGCTACCTCTGGTGGTGGTGATGATGATGAGGATGGTTACTGATGCTGCACAGCCTTCTTGTCTTCTCTGAATCTTTTCTTGCAACGAAAAAAGCAACTAAGATGATTTTGTACAAAAGTAAATCTTCCAAAACTGTTCATAACTCAAGTTTCCTTATTGCCTCCTCGGGGATCTGTAGAAGTTCTGCGGTGTTTTTTGTTTCGTACCTATATGTTCTGAACATTCCGGAAGAAAGCTAACTCAATTTACACCATGGTCGGTTTATACTGTAGCTTCCTTCGTAAAACTTTTTTGGTTGAGGTGACGTAGGCACAAAGGTTTCTTCGTTCTGTCCTACACCAAGAAACAGAGTGGAGCTGTGGCTCAGGACTTCGAATTTAAACACTAAATTGAAGGGAAGGTCGTTGTTCCTGACACCCGCCACGCCTGGCGTGTCAGTGAAGAAGTGTGTGCACAGCCTGTGTGGGTTGTTAGCTCGAGTGACCTCTGGTGTAATCTTGATGAAACTCTGACTTTCTTGGTCACCGAGAGCTGCCTGGGGCATGGCTAGGGAGTAGTGACACCTGCCAGAATGATGTATAACAAGTACCAGCTGAATGAGACTCCGAAATGTTGGCTCATCATCTGCATCTTGTTGGTGAGGAGCTGTTTCTGAGAGAGTCAATTTTAATGCAGTTAGCTTTGGGGAGGGGTGTTCAGGTGGCATTGGTGGGTGATGGTGTTATTTGTGGCCCTTTTCCACCCTCCATTCATGGACATGGTGAAATCACCACCGGTCTGCCTGCTGGCTGATTCCGCCTTCATCTCATAGAGGTCATGTCAGTGGACAAACAACATTCACCAGGTGAAGGAGCGTAGTTCGAAGGGCGGAGTGACCGGAGGCCTTGATTAGTCAAGATGGGTGAAGGATGGTGGATGGCTGTTTGGTGCCGCTGCCGGGGGAGGGGTGGGGATTACCGACTGTGTGTGTTCTTGGGATTCGACTGCACTGAACCCCTTGCAGCAACCCCTTAACCCACCGGCCATGGAGGATTTCCTTTATGGCCTAGCGGTTCGCGTTGGCCTCTGAGCTAGAAGTTAAGCAACGTTACATGGACCTTCTTCTTCAATGAAGGTTCTGGATCCATTTCATATCCTATCGCCACAGATTCTTGACCTGGACAAGGATGTGTTATGACGAGGGTCTGCTGTCAAGAGGAAACCTCGTTCTTTCCTCGGCAGATACCCTACCTTGTGTACCTCCTTGGTGAGGCACTTCTGCCTGGTGGACACTTTATACCCCTGCCACAAAGACACCCTGTGTATTGCAGAACTACTGTGATGGGGCACCTGCCTCGGGGACATCGTCTACATGGGACGACTTCCATAATCACTCGGGCACATTTGGCTCGACTGCCAAAAGAATCATTAGGTTTTTTTCATTAGAGTGCTCTGCCTCTGCTCATGCCCTTTAGGCCAGCCCCTTTTACGGGAAGGCGTACGATTGGCTACCTGGTATTANAAAGTTAAATACGGCCCTGTGAGTAGCTTGAGATGGCCTCTTCCATACTTACCAGGGCCAATAATGCTACGGCTTCCGCCCTGATGGAGAAATCTAATACAAATACAAAATACACGCTTATAATCGAGAAAATCTTCTTCGATCGAATGTTCTGGTCGGATTGAATATTTCTGCCCAAGAAGTCAAACTCTCACAGTACAAAGCTATCATTCTCACGATTCACTCGCCTCAACGTTGACATAATTCTATCATTATTATATTAATAAATAGAATTGATGAACTTAAGAAATATCAAATGTCTTTATGATGACAACATGCGAAAGTCGTCGAGGGGGATATGAGAAGTCAGTCAATCGCCTCATTACAAGTCGATGTTTATAATGTTTATTGTATCAAACTGTGATTAAATCAGCAAACCAACCTTTGCTGATAGGTAGGTGATTGAAATCCAATAGGTATCTCACGCTCATTGGGTGTGATCGGTCTGTAATTGGACCACATTAAACCGCGAAACCGCGGCCCATTTTCTGCATCCTAAAAAATGAGAAGTACATTTGATTTGTTTTTGCAGGTTCAATCGTGTTGTTGCGGTAAGCGATGACGGACATTGGGTCATATGAACAAAGACTAGCAAATGCTTTTACTTCAGATTTGTGCAGCATTGCCTGCATTTATATTGCAAAATCCAAGTAAAAACATTTGCTAGTCTTTATTCATATGTATGAATTTTTTATATGACCCATGGCTGGTATTCATAAAAGTTAGCAAATGCTTTTACTTAAGATTTGTACAGCGAGGTCTAATGTATATGTACGGCAAAACTTGAAGGAAAAGCAGTTGCTAGCTTTTATGAATATCAGTCAAACGTCCTTTCCGGTGTAACATTTGCCAATGTTTCCGTATGTTAGAGTTTCCCCTTATTGTTTGGCAGATAGATCGACACGTTTCTCTCTGTGTCCCCTTTTCTGTTCTCAACTTACAGCTTATTCCGTCAGATAATTGGGGAACACTCAAAAATAGGGAACATTCAAAAACGTTACACCGGTGTCTTCCCATTTCGTCTTCTTCCCATTTCACCGATAAGGTGCGGCGTCCATTTTGGTAGACCTACCACATGTTCGAGATTCTGCGGTATGTAAATTGGACCAATGTCAAGTCCATTGTTACATCGCCCTCGTCACCAAACCAGTAACCGTCTGTATTTCTCCTTGTTGGAAAATGGGGCACTTACTTCTTCCCTCATAATATTTCAAGAAGAATGACCTGCCTGATTATTTCTAATCCTACCGAACCAATAGCCATTGTTTCCACCGAAGTTGGTACTTGTCACGTCATGACGGGCCATCAAGACGCAAAAAGGACATAAACAGCTCAGCAGACGAACAAAACATCGACAACGTGGAACATAAACCCGCGTTGAGTCGATGATCGCGAAACGTGAAATTAATTCATTTGGGTAATAATTCCACCAAGATGTCTGTGTAAACAGTACCCAAGGAAGAAAGTGGTGTCTTAATTACTATGAAGTCTCCTGGTGAACGTTGAGAGGGTGAATTTGATCTATGGTACCACTGCCTTATGGTACCCAAGGGACTTGGCGAAATTAAGGTCACACTGCTTCATGATTAACGTTGTGCATTTAGGCGACACAAACGAACAATAAAATGTCTTTCGTTATTATCAACATTAAACGCTATGCGCATTTCCTAATTGATTAAGTCGCGACTGATTAAAAGTTCTCTCGCGGAGAATCTAATAACTCTGCTATCATCGTTTTTGGTAACTGAGTCTTGGTGTTTTCAATCGGAACATTTCTCGATCGCTTTATCTTCCTACGTGAGCAGATGTTAACGCGACGAGAACAAACCGGCCGGAAAATTTAATGTCACCGAGTTAAGATAATAATTTGCGTTTCAGTTCGATTGGAAAAGGCAAAGAGGCTGCAAATGGCATCAATTAATTATCGAATTTATTACTGGTGGTTTGAGAATCCGACCGAAAGAAATGGTGTCTCGTCTCAGTTCTTCAGGGGCGTAGGCGGGGGGTGCACACCCCCCCGCAGCAGTAAGAGAGTTCCGCTCTGGGCAAGCAGAAAAAAAATCAACCTTGTAAAAGTTTTGGCCAAGAATAGCACTGAAATCACGTCTCAGAGCATCTAGATTCCAAAATTTTCTGGGGGAGGCCCCCACACCCCATCCAGAGCAAACCTTTGTTACTCTTCAGCATACTGTGAAACTTCATGCCCACACTGCACGAGGAGTTCAGCTTTCACAAAAATGTGCACCTACCCAGGCTCCGATAGCCTTGTGGTTTTCACGTCCGCTTTAAGCGGCAGGTCCCGGGTTCGAATCCAGCCCGGGCCATATGGGATTTCATTCCCGGCTCTTCACGTCCGCCGTCGCATGGGACAGTATTAAAGCTGTGGTGCCTTGCACCTTGTGTCTTTGCAAGGGCAAGTAAAAGACGTCATCCAAGTGAGGAACATGAGTAGCTTGAGATGGCCTCTTCCATACTTATCAGGCATGTCAGGGCCAATAGCGAGGTAAATCGTGAGGTCTTGTGCCTTTGCAAGGGCAAGTAAAAGACGTCATCCAAGTGAGGAACATGAGTAGCTTGTGATGGCCTCCTCCGTACTTACCAGGGCCAGTAAATAATGCTATAGCGTCGACCCTGACGGAAAAATGAAATACAAATACCCAGGCTCAGACCAGCCTACGCCCTTGTTCTTCAATGTGGATTATTCGGAGACCGGATATACATGTATGCGGATTTTTTTTGCAGTGAATTCCTTTGTGTAGGCCCTCGTCTAGCAATGACGAACCCATTTGACTTTTTACCCCGACAGGGCGGCGCTGCGGTTGTACCAAAACGTTAAAAAACAGAGCAAAGCAATGCTCGACTGTTAGTCCGGCCGATAAGGGGTAAAATCGCGCTGATTGGTCAATTCCTGGCACGTGACCTGTTTCAAGCCAGACACACGGTGGCCATTTTTGAAAACCAAGATGGCGCCCACCAGGTGGCGTTTTTCACATGTCACCCGTCTTTAAATTAGCCAGTATTAAAAACTGCACCAGTGTGCCAAATTTTATGCTTTTATACCAATTTGCACGATTTCGCCATTTTCTTACCCTTATCGGCCGGACTATGTCGCGTCATTACGTCCTTGACGCAGTGCGAAAAAAGTGGTACAAACGCCCACAGCGCCTCCAAGCGGCGATAGTTTGGAGGTATCTCCTTGTATCGCGCTATTGTTATGCCAACTTCTCAAAGTTACGATCTCCCAAAATAACAACCTCGTCCACAAGTGTGTCATTGTGCAGTGTCACGAAGAGTTCGTCGTCATACATGTACAAATTTCTACTACCCTCCATCTGCCGCCCACCAGTCCTGGCCGTCTTTTGCACAGACCCGGATGGCACTTGGCGGCCCGTAATCAATGGTTAATTCCCCTCTGCCTCTATAGTCCTCTAGTTTGTCTTCATTAAACATTAATACCAACTTCAGCATGAATGCTTCAACATAATAGAGACTAACAAGCGAGTTTGTCGCCGCTCTATCACCGCAGAGATGGCACTTAAATTAATTTTATCGAATTTATAGGCAATACTTTATGCGTAAAGCAATTCATGTTTTAATTAAACCCCACTTCAATTCCCGAAAATTGAATTTGTTAGCTTGTTACCGATTTGGGTTCTGTTACTTGGGTCTAGAAGAATACCACTAGATCTTAATTATGGCTTGAGAAGAGGCAGATTATACTCNGAGATTGCTAGGCTTACATGTTGCCCCCCCCCCCCCCAGCACACACAGAGGTGACCAAGAACCTCGTTCACAATGTTCCGGAGTACGAGGCCTTTATCCACTAGGCCTGGGCCCATAAGACATTCATGCTGCTTGCGGTACGATTTCAGGGGAAAGGGATGATTACCAGGCAGTTACCAGACTAAATTCTGAAAATGCCATTTCCAATTCTAAAATATGCGGCGAAACCCTCAAGTGGTCGCAGGTCTGTACCGCCGCCGCAAAATCAAACGCGGCGCGAAACGCTTCAGATGAAGACCTTTCGGGATCACTCAGTCAGTCGACTGGTTTGGGGCCATATTTATGAAGCCTTCGCAACTTTGCCTTCACGCAAATCTATTGTGAGGCAGTCAGTGAACAATAAGGCATTTGCAGCCAAACAATAGATTTGCGTGAACGCAAAGTTGCGAAGGCTTCATAAATATGGCCCCCGAGTCCAGTTACGGATCCGCTTGCCCAGTAGAGATTTTGTGAAAGGGGTCTCCTCGCCTTCTCTCTCAGACGGACAGTCTTTACACCGAATTGCAAACACTCCTAGGCCAACATAGGCCTGCACGCGTCTCCAATAATATTGGGGAGGTTTCGAAATCAAACGATGAACCAAAACTTTACGACAACGTTATTTTTCATACTACACATTAACCAGATTTTGCATTGCATTTTCGGTACAAAAATAAAGTTGTCGTTAACGTTTACGTTTATCGTTTGATTTCGAAACCTCCCTATTGGTGTTTAATCACCCCCAATGCTTTACTTTCACAATAAGATAACAAAAGAAGTTGGCGCTTAGAATTTTTTTCGCTTTCATGAAAACCAGAGGAATGTGTTGTCCTCGTGTAACAAATTGTCATCAACTTTTTTTCAGATTGTTTAATATTACATGTATGTGGATTAGTTTGTGAACAATTCATCTTGCATGCTTTGAACCTTTTCGGAAACTTCACCGATCCGATAACATTGACCTCTGAACGACAAAGCAAGATAGGCCATACGACGACGTTTATCTATTGTTTGGGTATACCCACACAATAGATAAACGTCGTCGTAGGGCCTAACCGGGCGCTTGCGAAACCTCCCTATTCTTATCTAAATGCCATGAATGGTAGTGTTTTTTTAAGAAAATGTGATTTCTTATCTCCCATGTTGAGGAGCCTTAATAGCCTCGTGGTTATTATGTCGCCTAACAACAAGCGGGTCCCCGGTACGAACCCCGGACCATATGGGATTAATCACCCCTGGCTCTTCACTCCGTCGTGGGACAGTAAGCCGCGGTGCCTTGTACCTTGTTTCTTTGCAAGGGCAAGTAAAAGACCCCATCCAAGTGAGGAACATGAGTAGCTTGAGATGGCCTCCTCCGTACTTACCAGGGCCAATAACGCTATGGCTTCGGCCCTGATGGAAAAATCTAATACAAATACAACGAAATGTTTGATGGCCTAGACGTAGTATCCCTGGCGAATCCTCGGCTCCCTTGGCTGACATTATTTCTCTATCAACAGCAAACATTCATAAAACAAAAATTGCACTTTACGTGAAATATTTTGGTGAGAATAAAATGTGCATTTGATAAAAAAAGCATGACGCTTGATTAGAAAATTATTTTTGATAAAAATATTCAAATTAATTTAAAAATGCCATTCTCCTTCTATTCTTTCACATAGCGAAAACGCACAGATTCACAAACATCCGTATTTCCCAGTATAATTAGAATAGGAAACCCATTAATTAACAAATTAAATCAAAGGTCAAGTAAGCAAAGAAAAACCGAAGCTGTTCCTTTGGAAACGCCAACGGATTGACAACATTCCCTTGTTTTTTAAATTGAGTCCAACACTTAATACGTATGCGGGACATTATGCCTCAATTCATTACTTCAGGGTGACAGTTTTATGGGCAAGGGCGGGCTCCCCTCGCGCATCGTAATTTCACGCTATGAATCGAGACGTGTGAAAAGGGTGGCAATTTGCTGTTTCCTAGGGCAAAAATAGCTGATTTAACAATGTCTACTTCTCTAATGATATCACAATTCAGGTCTGAAAAAGTCGTATACGCCGGAAATTTTGTATGGATCCGCGGATTGGTAAAATGAAGACAATTGCATGCCTTTCGATATCACAACGCGCGTCAATGCAGTTCGGGATCTGTATCAATGTTTCTCTCTCACATGAAATTACAACCGAGTGGGATATGTGTACGGCGTCGCTTTGTAAGTGCCAACAATGAAACCAGCACATCATTACCATCTGTCTAACGCTGGGAACGTGGCCCAGTGTCGTCCAGAGAGCGCTCAGCCAATTGGAAACTTTTTAACATCTCCTTAAGGCCGGCCCCCGCTGACCGGCCAATCAAATTCTAGTATCGTTCAACAGGTCGAGTTAGCCTCGGCCCCAGGTGTCGCGGTGTTACTGATCGGTTTGTCTGTGCGGGGAAAACGTGGATGGGTTATACTGGAGAGACCTGAGGTTGCAGGTCGCGAGGTAGCGGCACTTCGAATGTAATCAATCTGTGTTGACTGATGATTGATGATTTTTCGTCAATCATGCAAACATGTCGACGAACAACTAACTTCAAATGAGCACGACCGCTACCGGCTATGCATTCGTTACTCAGTCATCGAAAGAGACAGGTCACTACCGAAAATCAGGTCTCAGATAGGACACAGTCACTTGCGGACTTAGAACACCGTGTCGCGGCGGTTTTCATCCAGTGCGGTCTCTTTGAAGTTGCCAGCGTTTACCCTGATGTAACGTGACCAAAGAGACTGATAAAGCATTATGCGATTTCGTTTAATTTTGATTATCGAAACCTTTGATTTTACCGATTTTTAAGACTTGGAGCTATTGGAGATAATTCCATATACGCAGGTATACGGACCGCACGATTGACGAATTTGATATATTTTTGTGGAGGACTTTTTAATTATCACTAACGCTGCTGTCGAAAGGGAATTTGAGTCCGTCGAGTGCGGAAGGCCTCCAAATGTTGGATTATTGTGGTGTGTCGGAGGGGTCAGGGGCCGGGTATCAGAATCCGAGCCCTACAGCCATGGCTTCTCTCCTCAATCACGTCAACATGAACATGGACAATTCACGGCAGAGTGCATTTGTGTTGAGTAGTCCACCCCTGGCTGCCCTCCATAACATGACGGAGATGAAAGTCCCGGCCACGACCGCCGTACTCACGCAGAGTTCTCCATACAGTCAGGCGTCGATTAAACAGACACTCGCCTCCCCCTCATCCACACCGCACGGGATCAATGATATCTTGAGTAGGACTTCAAATTTTATGCAGTTACAGCAGCTAGGAGCTTTACAACGGGTCAATGCGGGGATGTATTTCAACCCACAGGCGCGTTTTTCCAAACCCTTGGCGGAATTGCCCGGGAGGGCGCCGATTTATTGGCCCGGGATTGTGCAGGGTCCAGCGTGGAGGCCTCCAGGTAAGTTTCATTTTCATCTTCATCCGCATGCCATTATACCTTATCAATCTATCAATACTCTTCTATATGATAATATTGTGTGTATCTGCCATGGTTCCATATTGAAAATTCCTTGGAACCATTGCTAGCAGACAGCAGTACAAACTACGGCAGTTCCCGCCTCCTCAAAATGACACTGAATTTGAATGAAGAGAAGTCTGTGCAGTGTATGGTAACAGTTTCGGTCTGGTTGTGTGTTTTTTCACTTTATACCACAATATAAATCAAACTTACTTTTCTCAGATGCCAGCCTTTGAAAATCATTTTCATCAATTAAATTCTGTTAAATATCAAGAAGTCAACTTCCAGAACTTGCGAGTTTTCGACCCCGACCGGGGTCTTCCTCAGGCACTTTTCAGCTGGAGAGACCAGAAAAGTCGTTTCTCGTCTCTCCAGCTGAAAAGTGCCTGAGGAAGACCCTGGTTGGGGTCGAAAATTCGCAAGTTCTGGAAGTTGACTTCTTGATATTTATCACCTTGTGTGTCAATTTTTGTGCTTTCGTCTTTGGATAATTAAATTGTGTTGGTGTCGAATTTCCCCGTAGTTATTTTTTCTACAATCATTGTATCGTACTGATCAATGGTAACATCCACTTACTTGATAAAAACACAGACCTATAGCAATAGCGTTTCGATGATACCACTTTTTCTTCAATTAAGGTCACAAGAGGGGTAGCTGAAATCGACATTGTCACGTCCTTGAATTAGGCCTAGAGGTAGGCCTACTCCCGTTTTAATTGTTGCTACAAGGCTTCCGTATAGAGTGATTGAACATGATATAAAAACTTTGTGCCTAGGGGTGATGATCAACGAACGATTCCTAGGGTTCTTGGTCCGGAGAGGCCTTTAGTTATTTCAGTCTGTTCATAATTATTTTTATTTTTTCATCAAAATTATTGAGTTTTGAAAATTTATCACGGCCTGGTGTCTATCTATTTGGTGACATTTTCTTCTTCCACTNGCTCACAACTGCGTAGGGAGTTTATCACAACCTCAGACTGAATGAAACTGGATACAACTAGTCGCTAGAAAGTTGAACATGTGCAACTGGCGGCGACTGGCAAAATCTCAGTTCCAGCGAGTCGCAAGGGTGCGTACACTGACAGTTTCTGGCGACTGATCAGTCGCCTCCAGTTCCAGCTAGATCCTCCCCGCCGCCAGGTCACTCAGTGGCGACTAGTTGTCTCCAGTCGCAAGTGCGATGTACACTCGGTTTGAGATCCCGATGACCACTGACCTGTTGCATCATTTCTCTTTCTCTGATCTTCATCTGTGCCACCTCTCCATTCATCTGTGACACCTGAGCCTGAAGATTCATATTCTGTAACTCCATATGCTGGACTTCATCGATCTCCTCCCCAGCCTCCGTAGCATTTCTCATCACTTTCATGGACAGTAGCGGAGCGGGCAGTTTACCTGTCACCATCTCTCGGTTACCTTGAATCTCGGCGAGCTGTAGGCTGGAAGATTAGAGAACGATGAATGACTGAACCTGTATAACTGATTTTTGTATTTGTATTAGATTTTTCCGTCAGGGCTGAAGCCATAGCATTATTGGCCCTGGTAAGTACGGAGGAGGCCATCTCAAGCTACTCATATTCCTCACCTGGATGGAGTCTTTTACTTGCCCTTGCAAAGGTACAAGGTACAAGGCTCCATGGCTTACTGTCCCATCCGACGGACTGAAGAGCCGGGAATGAAATCAGATATGGCCCGGGCTGGACTTGAACCCGGGACTTGCTGCCTCTGAGCGGGCGTGATAACCACTAGGCTAGCAACGCTATCAAGGTACAGCTGATGACCTGCATTATATGACCAATCAACTATTGTATACTACTACGAGCATTGCTGGCCTAGTGGTTATCATGTCTGCTTATGCGGCAGGTCCCGGGTTCGAATCCCGGGCCATATGGGATTTATCATCCCTGGCTCTTCATGTCCGTCACATGGGATAGTAAGCTGTCGTGCCTTGTACCTTGTGCCTTTACAAGGACAAGTAAAAGACCCCATCCAAATGAGGAACATGAGTAGCTTGAGATGGCCTCTTCCATACTTACCAGGGCTAATAATACCAAGAATATATAAGTACTTATATATTCTTGATAATACTGATGGAACAACACAATACCCATGATACATCATCTATCTTTTCTTACCTGTGTTTAGATCTTAGATTCTCGAGCTCCTTCAACAAGATCTTTTCTTACCTGTGTTTAGATCTTAGATTTTCGAGCTCCTTCAACAAGATCTTTTCTTACCTGTGTTTAGATCTCAGATTCTCGAGCTCCTTCGACAAGATCTTTTCTTACCTGTGTTTAGATCTTAGATTCTCGAGCTCCTTCGACAAGATCTTTTCTTACCTGTGTTTAGATCTTAGATTCTCGAGCTCCTTCGACAAGATCTTTTCTTACCTGTGTTTAGATCTTAGATTCTCGAGCTCCTTCGACAAGATCTTTTCTTACCTGTGTTTAGATCTCAGATTCTCAAGCTCCTTCGACAAGATCTTTTCTTACCTGTGTTTAGATCTTAGATTCTCGAGCTCCTTCGACAGCTGCATCACCTGTGACCTCAACATTTCACTTGCGCTCGACCCACTCGATATAGCGGCGAGGGCGAGCTGGTTCTGACGAGCGAGTTCCTGAATCAAGATCATGCATCACATGAATAACACGACACAGACTTCTTGATATATCAGTTTGCATATTTTTAATTAATTAAACTGCAAGGGTTTTGTAAAGGCCTATCATACATGATGCATTTTCTGCACCAGTCCTCCACATGGCACCCGAACAAGGAGATAGGTCTTTTGTAGGTTACGTACTCATATTGGCCAAAAAACATTTATATCAACATTTTTAGGCCATTCTTTTTTTATTTGTTGTTTAGCGGACCCGCCGTAGTTAGATTTTGGCAATTTGGAAAAAAAATTAAATTGAAAAAAAACAACTTTTTTATTCCTGCCGGTCCCGTTTTTCAACGTTCCAATGTTTTTTTCAAAAGCGGGAGATTTAAATCTCGCGCCAGTCGTTGTCAGATCGTGATCAGCACCCTCAATCGATCTTGGGACGAACCATAAACTGATACCCGGCATCTACCAGCGTAAATAGTCGCCTACCATTCCTACGGCATGTACGAGAGTCATGAGAGTAGGCCTAGACGTCAATGCATGCTGTTGTGTACTGTGAGATGGGCGTGTGTGAAGTTGCTGATTTTTTGATGATTTTGACACAGTACATTTCAATACAAATACATGATATTTGAGTTTTTTATTTCCGCCTGTCTTGGTTTCACTGGATAAAGGCTTGCTAAAATGAAAAATTAAAATCCATCAGAAAGATTGGACTTTTATTTTTATTTTTTTCCCTGTCTCCTGTCTTGAGTTTACTGGAAAAAAATCCGCTAAACAACAAATAAAATGAAATGGTCCATGGACCATGTGCTCACTGGGTTGGACATAATAGTCTAATGACAGAGGGAGGTACATATCAGTTAGGCCATTCGTTTTTTATTACCGTATTTTCCTGACTATAGGGCGCACCTGACTATAAGGCGCACCCCCAATTTCACCCAAAATCTCTGATGAAATCCATACATAAGGCGCACCTCCCTATAAGGCGCAGTCCTGTCAGTGAATGCATCAGTGCATATTATACACATACAATGCATGGGTGCTCAGTGTGCATTGACCCAACAACAGCCAAGACAATTACAGGGTCTGATTGCCTTGTTTGAACCCATTGACATCTGCAATTCTGCTGTTGGTACTGAT
>NMRB01001559.1:28890-65909 GCA_002633025.1 Notospermus geniculatus | reverse complement strand
GTTTATGCAAGATATGAAGTTGCTCGGTGAAATAATGACAAACTGTGGCAGGTTCGTCACTTTTGTCGAACTTTGACCTCTGTGACCTTGAAAAGTAGGTCAAATCAAAAACCCGTTATATATGTTATGTATCCTTATTAGCTACACCTATGATAAAAATTTGAAGATGATCTAGTCATTAGTTCAGGAGTTATTGTACTTTTTGTGTTTTTGGTTTCCGCCACCTGGTGGCCAAACTGAGAGTCGAAGCGGACTGAAACTTGGTGTCGTGGGTCATCTGACCTAGGGGTATATATGTACCAAGTTTCAGATCAATAGCTCCAGCGGTTACGAAACGTGCCCTGCTAACGGACAACGACGGACGACGACGACGGACGACGACGACGGACGACGACGGACGCTGCACCATCGTAATAGCTCACCCCAGTGAGCTAAAAAGAATGGCCTTAAAGCCAGGTTTCCACCGCACGGGATTCCACAGTGGTTTGCGACAAGCGGTACGGTTTTCACAGTGTTTTGGATAATCCTTCAATGGTTTAACAATACACAGCATTACACATGTTTTTACACAACACCCCATTGCCTGTGATACCCGCTCCACTCACTGCACATCCGCGGCGGGCGTGGGAGAAGTGGAAATGGGCGTTTGTACCCAAGAATCACCTTCAAGTTATACAGACACAAGTTATGGATCATTGAAGAAAGGATTTTTACAAAGTGGCAAAAAAGATGAAGCAGTGAATGAAATTTGTAAACACCAAGCCAGAGGTTAGAGGAAAACAGAGGAGAGTGTTGGAGTGATGAGAAAGTCGGGAGAAATGCACAAACGTTTATTGGTCATTACGCTTTTATTTTGACAATGTTTGGGTGTCAATTTCTTCTTAATCATCCGACGGAAATAAAAATCAAGATGGTGGCTCTGGCGGCCATATTGGAAACCCGATGATGCCCAAATTTGAAAGGAACCTTTATTTACGCAACCCTGGCCTAATAACAAGATACGGGACACAAAAAAATACTCCTTTCCTGATCTGACAAAACAAAAATCAAAATGGCGGCTCTGGCAGCCATATTTGTGAAATTGGAGAAAGCCCAACATAGAATGGAGCCTTCCTTTATAAGCCCCAACCTACCACCAAGAAATAGCAATTCTTAGTTTTAGGTTAGCTTTAGATCTTTCCACTCATCAAGATGGCCATATTGGAAATCAGAAGAAGTCCAAATTAAGACTTTTCTAGGTGAGAGGTTTTTAGGAAATGAGAAAGACTTTCCCTGCCGTCAGTGAAGACAGATAAAAAATGTGATAAAAAAGTGGACAAGTAGGATACTTATACAAACACACTACCTCTAGGTACGCATCAGCGGTGTAGAGTACGGCGGCAGCGTCATTAGCGCCATCTGTGGGCTAAAACACAAACAAAAAGACATGGACATGGTGCGCGTACAGACGAAACAAAACCTGAAACTTAGATGTGAAACAATAAATACAACATCTGACGAGCAAGCGATGACAGAACGAAAACAATCAAAATGTTTCCGTGAGGACAAATATTTCCTTGGCATACTACTGCATCCGTAGCCCCCTGGTGGCAGCATTAGAAACTCAAAATGTTCACAAACTATTGTTTGTGTCGTCAATCAAATTCAAATTTTTCATCCAATTTTTTGGAAATTCAGATTCAGGGCTTTTGGGGTTCAATGTACACACCCGCATATGGGCCTTTATTGAACACGTTCAGAAACTGACGAAAAATTTGACCATGTGCGGCAGCCATTCTTAAGGAGGGTTAGGTTTGGCCGAGGAGAACATGCACACTGCAGTAGATATTTAAAAGCCAATGAAATTATCCATGCTCACAGAAATGACCCTAGTCAAGGCAGGCCTTTTGATTCACTCACGTGCCCATCCCCCACGCCAGGTGTCCCCAAACTACATTGTAGTTAATAGAGACCTTAAGATCCGTCACGTCCCCGTCGTGGGCAAACAACGTCACGGCGTCATACACTGCTGATTCCTCAACACAAAGCAATTTTTGGGGCATCAGAAAAACCATCGATTGTCGTGAATCTATTCAAAGATTGAGTAAATACACGTGTTGTCGGCACGCTGGGAGACTTGAAGCAAAAGTATATGCCTTAAATATACCCGAGATTCGATAGTAAACTGCTCAAAATTCACGACAGAAAGTTGGAAATTGACTCACGTCGTCAGAGCTTCCACGCCGTATTACAGTCCGCCGTGACGTCGTCCACGCGGGGGAATCCCCACCAATTGATGACGTACGACGCAGAAATGGAATCACGACGGCGACGGTGACGTGACAGATCTTAAAGTCTCTATTTTTGTAAACAAAGTGTGTCTGACATGAAAGGAACGAAAAGGCCTGCGAGGATTACGTCCCATGCTTGGGTGGTGGAGATTTTAAATCAAGTTGTTTGCTTGACTCGTGTTTACCTCATAGGGCCGTATGCATTAACGAAGATTATCTTAAACTCAGGTTGAGCCAGCTTTTCAATAGTTCAGGTTTGCCAGGGCATGATGTGACAATGGAAAAGTTGTGGCTCAACCTGTGTTGAAGATAATCTTCGTTGGTATCCATAGTTTTCTATGGTTGAGTTACCCATAGAGAGCCAACTCAATGAGAAAACCTTAGAATTCAATGAAATGTGAATGAATTATCTGTGACTTCTCTCCTCAACTGACTGACAACATAAACAGTATATACCTCTCTATGTGTGTGCATCTACTACATGGGATTCATAACACCTGGACCGTGGACAGCAGACAGCCATCGGGAATCATGGATTTTCCTGTGTATCGGTCCGCTAGAACTTTGCTGCCATCTTTTGGCAACACGCACAGCTGACTGCTCCTATTGCTTTCAGGACTGGTAGAGTGGAAACGTCAGGGTTCAATGCCCTGTTGGACTCACTCTTCACGTAATAGAGGGCGACTCTCTCTGACAGCCCACTTTTTCTCCGGGCACTCCAGTTTCCTCCTGCATTGACCACCCAATATGTCCATAGAGCTATTAACATATTTGGCACTCAGCTCATGATTCAATTCGTTTTTATGGCCATTTCTCCTGTCCACAGTCCTGGTTTATGACATGACATACCAAATGTCCCCCAACCTCTGAGCGGCCTGATATCTTGTGCAACACCAGACAACATCAGCACACGGGGAGATCATGCAGTTTTTACTTGCTTTGAAGGCCGGGGACATTCAACATGAGCTGTGGTCTCAAAAACTTCACGACGCCAGAAAAAAATGTGCGTCAAGGATTTTCACCTCTGGCTTCACCAATCAACCAATATCAAAACAGGTTTTGACAATTTCCATTTTCCACAGATCAAGATCCACACCACGTCATCATTTCCCAACCTCCTTACCTTCCTCTCCATGTCCCACTCCCTCGTTAACGCCGTCACCTCCTCTTTATGTATCTTTTCCCGGTTTTTCGTCCGTTCATCAACCATCCCCTGAATTCTCTCCTCGACCTCACGGAGTTCCTCCGCGTGATCGTCTTCCTGCTGCTGAAGCAGGTTCTCCAGACGGAGGATCTCTTGTTTGAGTTCGTCTACCGTACCCTTGAATTCTCGGTCTTTATCCTAGAATATCAACACAAATCTGAATATATGGCAGACACATCGAAATTTATCATCCAAATTTATGGCCAAAATCATGACCACCATCTAATGTCCTAGGACCTGGGGCCTGTTTCATAAAGTGACTTTAAGCTAATGGTACCTTTAACTTCAATGCATTTTCAATTTGGTTAAAGGTACCATTAGCTTAAAGTCACTTTATGAAACAGGCACCAGAGCCATTCATAGAGAAACTGAACTATGACAGAGCCAATGGGAGACTTTCCTGCCGTTAGAGGCGACCACGAGTTAGTGGTCCCAGGACGTCATGAAATTTGACGTCACAGAGAAGAAATGCATGCCACGACGTCATCCATTATGATGTGGAGGCCATGACTTACATCAAACTCTGTGACGTTCTAGGATCGCTAACAGGTAACCTCTAACGGCAGAAAAATCTCCCACTGTGCTGAGTTCTGTGCATTAGACACAAGATCATCAGCCAATCAGGACACGGCTTGGAAACGGGCGGGAGGGGACGTGGCAGACATGGTTGGATGTAACACCTGGAATGATGCAGTGCTGGAACAAAGCCAAATTGAAATATGGAAGTTTTCCTTTTTAAAGTCTGACAGCGCCCACTAGCGGAAATCCGAGAATTCCCAGAAAAATCTCATCTCTGAGAGACTACCTGGTGACTCCACCCTGAGGGACCTAACCCACCATTGATGAGAGGCTACCTGGTGCCTCCACCCCGAGGGACCTAACCCACCACTGATGAGAGGCCACCTGGTGCCTCCACCCTGAGGGACCTAACCCACCACTGATGAGAGGCCACCTGGTGCCTCCACCCTGATGGACCTAACCCACCATTGATGAGAGGCCACCTGGTGCCTCCACCCTGAGGGACCTAACCCACCATTGATGAGAGGCCACCTGGTGCCCCTCCCCGAGGGACCTAACCCACCTTTAGCGTCTCCTCATACTGATGCATCATGTCCTCCATACGGACATCTTTCTCATGTAAATCCTTCATCAGTTCCTCCATGGCCTCGTTATGTTCATAATGAGCTCTCTCTTCATGTCGCTGGCTCTTCTCTGAAACATTATCACAAGAAGCAACTTGTACCAGGTAGGCCTAGTCCCTCAGGGTCGTTTTCATAAAGCGGTTCTATCATAACAACTGTCTCAGGCTGGTTGCAAGTGTGGTCCACCGCTGCACTTAGAACCAGCTTAAAACAGTTCTAACGATAGAACCGCTTTATGAATACGACCCAGAGTTCAGGCACACGGCACACGCCCCCTTAAGGCCAAAAAAAAACTCTAAAATCAACCGTGAAATTCTGAAATTTGGAGCAAATCATTGAAATTCACCACAGATTTCAATGTTCTAGCACAGGGCACCCCCTCTTCCCAAATTGTGGACCCACCCTGATGACCCCACTAATATGACTTACCACAAGCATCACTGAACAAGCTCTGATACTCCTTATCTTTCTCGGCGACCTTCAGATTAAACTCCCTCACAAGTTGTTTAAGTTTCGAGTTACTAATCGACTCCATTTCTTCAACTTTGGCCTCGGCGCCGGCGACAATATTCTTCATCTCCTTCTCGTGTTCCAACTTCATCGTCCTGAAATCAACATCGTATTCGCTGCATTTCAACTCAAACCTCTCCTTCCACAAACTAACATCCTTCTCCGCTGACTTCACCCTCGACTCCAACTCCGACTTCTCCGCCTCCAGCGACTCAATCCGCAAATTCATCTCATCTTTTTCAACTTTCAAATTCTGAATCAGAATCTTCAGCTTCGTTTCCAGCTGTCTCTTCTCCTCAAACTTTGACGCGTTATCAGACGAGTCGTTTTCATTTTTCTCAACAAATTCATCAAATTCCTTCCTCAAATTATTCCTCTCCGACATCAAGTCATCAAACTCCGTCTTTAACTCTGCCTTTTCCTTCCTCACTCCATCTAACTCCGCCTCCAACTCCGTCACCCGATCCTGCACCTTTGACAGCGTTGCATTCAACTCCTCAAACACCCCCTCCTTATCCCCCTGCAACTGTTTCTTAATCTGCGACAACTTTAACTCCGCCTTCTTTTTCAAATCGACCAATCGCGCGTTGCCCTCGTCCACCAACTTTTGCATCTTCTCCTTATAGTCTGCTTTCATCTCAACGATCAACGATTCATGCTCCGATTTCATTTTATTCAAAATGTCTGCATGTTCTTTAACTTTATTGTCAAAATCTGACTCCAATTTTCCAACCAATGAATTTTTCTCCTCCAAACATTTCATAAGATCCGACTTCTCCTTTTCTAACACCGATATGGCCACTGATAATTCGCCTCGCTCAGTCTCAAGCGAGGAATATTCTTTTTCTAAACCGCTTATTTTGGCGGTGAGTTCATCATGAGTCTTGCTCAAGTCTGCAGCAGTAGTCTGCATGGATGATTTCTCTAGTTTATAAGCTTCTAAAGCCTCCTGCAACTCCCTAACTTGTGAATTAGCTTGCTCGAGACTGGCCACCTCGGCCGCGTGAGTCTCAGCAGACGATCTCTGCCGAGACTCGATCTCGATGGAATGTTCATGTTCCAGTTCATGAATCCTCTGCTCGAGACCATGAACGGTTTGTTTACGATTTGAAAGCTCGGCGGTCAATGAAGATATTTCATCACATTTTGCCTCGAGTTGTTTATCACGATCACAGACAAGTTTTTCCAGCTCGGACGCCCTCGAGGTCAGATCCCCCGAACCCCTCTCAACGTCAGACAACCTGGACGCAGCACGTTCCAAGTCATGTATCACAGACGATTTTTCATTTCTTAATGCCTCAACCTCGGCTTCAACCTCCCCCAACCTCGCCCCCAGGCTTTTCTCCACACTAACCAAATCATTTTTCTCACGATTCACTTTCTCCAGTTCAGATTCCAACTCGGAAATCCGCGTCGTATGCCCCGCCATGGTTTCCTTAAATTTCGCCTGATACTTTTGTTTCAACACCTGCACCTTCTCCTGCCATGTTTTACCCACACCCTCCAACTCTTTCCGATGTTCCGCATGCGCCTCCAATAATTTCTGCTCGCCCTCACGCACTTTCTCCTGCAGCGACTCCTGCAGTTCGGCTGAATTCATCTTCGACTGTTCATCCATATCACGTAACTGATTCTTCAACATCGTCACCTCCTCCGAATATTTCTCCTTCTGCAGCTCAATCTTTTTCACCAACGCCTCCTCCTTCGACTTATACGCGTCGATCGAGTTTTCATAAGACGTTATGTAATCCTGTAACTTCTCCTCCGCACTTGTCAACGAATCTTTCAACGTTTTTAATTGCGTCTGCAAAACTTCGTCTGCACTTTCAATCTCCGACACTTTATTCTCTGCCTCTGCGATCCTTGAATCTTTCACCTTCGCTTCCTCAATAAGTTTACCTATTTCTAAATCCTTCTGATCTGAAGCCTCTTTCAAGGTCATGACCTCTTGGTTCAAGGTCACGACCTTTTCATTCAAGGTCACGACTTCTTGACCTTTTGTCACCAATTCAGCCTCGATTGAATCAATATTTTTCAGTTTTTCCTCCATGTCCTTCAAACAATTTTCCTTCTCCACCAAATCACGTTCGTATTTTTCTCCCAATTCCCGTATTTTTCCCTCGCTCTCCTGAACCTCCTCCCTTCTCTCATTCTGAATTTTCCCGCACATTTCCTGCAGTTCTGCAACCTCTCTCTCCTTTTCCAGCAACCTGGCCTCCAGGTCACATGACCTCTCCTTCATCACGTGCAACTCGGCCAACTCGGCTTGAAATTCCGCTATCTTCTCATCATGACCTTTCTGAAGGCCATCCACCTCACTCTGGATCTGAGTGACCTTGACCTCATGACCTTTCTCAAGGTCAGCCATCTCGGCCGTATGTCTTTCAATCATTGCCTTCAAATCTGTTTCCGCCTGCGTCTTCAATTCGGACATTTTTTGATCAAAATTATCCTGAAGTTCTGTAAGTTTTTTCTTGCTGTCGTCTGCCATCGTTTTCAACTCTCTTTCGTACTCGTCCCTCAACTTTTCCTTCTCTTCTCTCACTTCCTGAAGGTTGTTCATCACGACCTCCATCCCTGATGTCTTATCCTGCGTCACAGACTCCAACTGTCGCGTAAACTCCTCCTCTTTTACTTTCATTCTATCCTGAAACCTTTCCTTCAACTTCCCTAAAGTTTCTTTAAACTTACTCTCCCGATCTTCAAACTTTGCCCTGACACTTTCCTGAAACTTTCTCAGCCTTTCTTTCTCCGTCTCCACCTCCCGCTGCAATCCTTCATTCTGATCAACAAACGCCAGCTTCATTTCCTGTTTCTCAGCCGTCAACTTCTCCGTCAAATCCTTTAATTTCATCTCTCGTTCCTTCTCCAAATTTTCAATCGTGTGTAGATAATTTTCCTCAACCGATTTCACTTTCTCATCGTGTTCGATGATTTTTTCCGCCATTTTGTTTGCCATCGCTGTATTTTCTTCTGTTTTTTCCTGCAGTTGTTTTCGAAGATCGTTAATCTTAGCTTTGGCGTCTTCTTTCAGTTGTGCGAGATTATTTTTATTATTTTCCTTCAACTCGAGTTCCCTGGCTTCAAAATCCTGGCGCTGTTCGTCCAACTTCACATTCAAATCCTTCACGGTTTCTTCCAAACTTGTAGCAGCAGACGACCGTTCATCCAAACTCCGACTCAAATCTTCCTCCAAACTGGCGACCTTGACCTTCAAATCCGCAACAACTTGGTCTTTATCACCCAAGGTCATCTGAAGGTCATTCAAGATCACTTGAAGGTCGTTCAACCGTTCCCCATCTGCCTGGCATCTCCTGTCAAACTCACACTTCAAATTCTCGAACTCTTCTGACGTTGACTTCAAAGTGAGTTCTAAATCACTGCTACGATTTTGTAACTCCAGAACAACGGAGTCTTTCTCCGTGAGCCTCGTGTCCACCGCACTTTTCTCATCCACCAAACCCTGGCATCGTTTCTTCAAATCATCCACCTCTTCCACCAGTTCAGCCCGGACAACCTCAAGGTCATCTCGTGCCTTCTCCAATCCAGAAAACTTTTCATCAAAATCTGCGACCTTTTGTTCATATTCCGTAACCAGTTGTTGCTTTTCAGCGCTGGCCTCGTCCCTCACACCCAACGCCTCCTTCAGGGAAGAAATCTCTGCCTGCATCTCTGACCTGATGACCTCAAACTGTGTCTGACCTTCCACCTGCCCAGACTCCAGTGACATCATCTTCTCAACCATCTCACCAACCTTGACATTCGCTCGTTCCAACTTTGTCTGCTTCTCATTCAAATTTCCCTCCAATTCTACGATCGTCTGCTCACGTTTCTGCATCGTCTGCTCAAGATCTGCCACAGTTTGCTCCTTCTGCAGACGATCATCGACCAAATGTTGACATTTTTCCTCGAGTTGTGCCACCTTTTCTTCATAAGACCTCAACCCCTCGTCTTTCTCAGCAACCATTCCCTCCAACCCCTTCTTCGCCTCCTTTAAACCAGAAACTTCCGATTCCACCTCAGTTTTCCACTGTTCCAACCTCGTCACACACTGCTGTCGCTCCTTAACCTCATCCTCCAACCTCACCACCAACTCTCGCTTCTCCGTCAAATCAACCTCGCACCCAGCCAACCTCTCCTCCACAGAAACCCTCAACTCATTCTCAGCGGTGAGTTGATTCTTCGCCTCAGTTTTCACAACCTCAATCTGATTTTCCAAATCGTGCGCCTTCAATGTCCAATCCTGAACGGACTTTTCAAGACCTGATATCGTTTCGTTCGCTTCTTCCAATTTTTTACCAAGATTGCTCGAGACTTCACTCATCGAACTCTGTTGCTGAATTTCTAACGTTTCCACGCGCCTGGCGAGTTCCTTCTCATGGTTTTCCCTCTCAAACTTCAACCGTTCCTCGTACTGTTCAATACTGTGTTGTAGTTCCTTCTCCTTCGCCTCTAATTTATTCCCAAGGTCGGTTTTAAGTAGGTCAAGGTCATCACGGACCTGCCTCACCACCTCATCTTTCTCCTGAACACATTTCGTGATTTCTTTTTCACGATTTTCTCGCTCACATTTCAAAACTTCCTCATGTTCCAATACCCGCTGCTGCAACTCCTTGTCCTTGACCTCTAACCTTTTCTCAAGGTCATTTCTAGTATTTTCAAGGTCACTACGTGCATTGTCCAGCTGCCTTTCCTTCTCAAGTAAGTCAGTTCTTAACGCAGAAATTTCACTTTCTAAATCAGCACAGCGTTGAGACATGTCGTCCAATTCACGCGTCGTCACTTCCAACCTCGTCTCCAGCTCTGATATCCTCGTCTCAAACTGCAGCTGCAGGTTTTCACGATCTTTTATCAACTTGTCACAATTTTCGCGTTCGACGCCCAAATCGCTTTCCAACTTTTTCACCTTTTCCTCGAAGCTCTCAGTCCGTGTTCGCAATTCCGTTTCCAAATCGTGAACTTTCTGCTTCAAATCACTGATATCGGACTGCATATAATCCATTTGTGACATTTTCTCCTGAAGCGCCGTCTGGTGCTTCGCTTTCAACGCCTCAATCTTCTCCTTATAGTGCGTTTCAATTTCAGAATTTGTCCCTTTCATTGATTTATCATGTTCCTCACTCAACTTGTCCATTTCTTGTTGGTGAACCTGCTTCAACTCTTCAATCTTCGTATCGTACTGGATCTGACCTTCACCTCTGACCTTTTCTAAATCTTCTCGGTGCTGCGCGGCGACCTGCTCCACGTATTGTTTATGGCGTGTAGAGTTTTCCTCAATCTGTCTGACGTAGTCCGCGATCTTTGTTTTATGGTCTTCCCCCATTTTCTGGATGGTATTTTCAAGTTCAATTTGTTTCTGAAAAAAAACATGAACAGGCTTAACCTGAATAATTTGGTTTTGGGGAAGCTTTTTTTAAACATATGTGACCCGCTCCAGCAAAAGCAGGCACTTGTCACCATAGATGAGGATTGTTGACGGTTGGATGTAAAACCGGGACTGGGAACAGCACAGGTACCGGAACGAAACAAAATCGAAAAAGCCATATTTATTTGGTAGCGCCCGCTCCCGGAAATCCGGCGATTCCCGGAAAACTCTCATCTATGTGTCACAGGTGATCATCATTGGTCATCAGTTTACTCAGCTATTATCACTGCTGTCCACTACTATTGTCAACCTGCAGAGACGTACATTTCAGCTATTGTGTTGTAAGGCCGTTAACCCTTTCCTTGGTTGTGACATGCACCTACTTTTGCTGGAGCGAGCCACAAATAGTCCAGAATTCCACCTACCATTTTCATTTCATCCAAATCACGCTGAATTCTATCCTTCTTGTTATCCTGCTCGCTGAGTGCTGCCATCTTTTGGAGATCACGTTCCTCGATCGCTAGCCTCATCTCTTCTTCCTTCTCCACCAGGAGGCGCTGATAGTCCTGCTGTCTCTGTGTCACGAGGTGTTCCATCTCCTTCTCCTAAAATCAACAAATATCTCAGTCACAGAAGAGAGGACAACAATATGTGTGGTGGTCTAGGAAAACCCGTCAGAAGTCGCTGAATGATGAACAAGGGCTGATTGCCTGTGCATTGATCTGCTACTGTTTACCTGTTATGAAATACAATGTACATTTCAGCTATTGAAATGTGTGGGATCACCAAGGACGAAGGTCATTAACACTTCCCTCAAACGTGACATCTGACAGGTTTTCCTAGACCGCCTCACATATGTGACCCTCCGCTACATAACCAGTGTTCAGTCACAGGGAAAACGAGCCTAAATGTACTGACATGACACCAGAAGATAAAGACAGAAATAGAATCACTCACACTTCAAAACAGACAGACAGACAATTCTGAAATTGACAAATATGACCCTCCACCACAAAACCAATCATCAGTCACTCTGAGGTTGGCAAGTTGGGACCAACGTATTTGTCAGGGTCTCGCACCAACAGTGAGGATCATATCTGAGACCTTCTGACCACCAGGCAGACACTCGTACTGGGCCATTACAGCACCACCCTCAAACCCACCGCTGTAGACTTTGTCACGAGTACAATCAGGCAAATTCTGGACACTGCCCCACATAGGAATAGGATATGTTTCTGTAGTGTTAGATACCAACCTTAGCCGCCAGCATCCCCTGGTACTCGTGTTCTTTCCCATCAAGTCTCCCCTGCCACTCCTCATCTCGTCGGGACGAAGACTCTTCATACCTTTTCTTCATTTCTTCAAGCTTCTTCTCAGTTTCCTCCTGAGGGACAAAAAAGGACACAAGGGTCAAAATTTGAGTTTGTATTTGATTTTTCTGTCAGGGCTGAAGCCGTAGCATTATTGTCCCTGGTAAGTATGGAAGAGGCCATCACAAGCTACTCATGTTTCTCACTTGGATGGGGTCTTTTACTTGCCTTTGCAAAGGCACAAGGCACCAAGGCTTGCCGGTACCCATATAAACACCTTGGTGGAATGGAGTCAGTAAGGCAAAGAGACTTGCCCTATAGCCCCGTTTACACTGAGCAAAAATAACCGATCTCGGACCGGTCCGAGATCGGATCACCAAAAAAATAGCAAGTGTAAACGGGACAAGCGTGCCAGGATCGGTTCCAAACCGAACCGTGCCGAGACCACCAGTTGGAGGTGATCTCGGACCGGTCCGAGATCGGATCGGTTCGATAAACTGCTGTGTAAACGGTAACCGATCTCGGCTCGGTTGCTAAATTGTGTTCTGCACATGTGCGAATTATGAATGACGTCATTAGCGGGAATTTTTGAGTGATTTTCCATGGCGACATCCATTTTGTTGTTGTCGTTGTTTGATTTTCGTACCTCCGATCGACTGAACTGACTGGAGAGCTCGAGGGACCCGCCAACTGGCTCGGTTCCACCGTGCCAGTGTAAACGGGGCAG
This sequence comes from Notospermus geniculatus, assembly GCA_002633025.1. NCBI lineage: Eukaryota > Metazoa > Nemertea > Pilidiophora > Heteronemertea > Lineidae > Notospermus > Notospermus geniculatus. Next base: position 53,381 of record NMRB01001559.1, on the reverse strand, counting down.
ATCCCCAGATGACGAACCGTGCCAGGACCAGTCCGAGCACGGATCGCTTTTTCCGTGACCAGTGTAAACGGGGCTAATGTCNAGGTTTCCATTAGTACAGATGTTCACCCTTTCTGCGCCCTCCTCTCTGGAGGCCATTTGTCTACTTCAGCAAAATCTGACTACTGGTAAATCATTTTCCGACATCACAAATGTGACCCACCACGGCTAAAAGGCCCGCATGTCACACAATGAGATAAGGTGTCAGAGCCCACATAATCAAAACAATGCATTGTAGGTGAAAAAAATTCAACATTGTGATTTTTGCAGAAAACCCTTCAAAAGCATCTTATTTCTTTGCTCAAAGAACCTTATCGCTGAAATTGAGGTAAAAAGGCATCAAAACCATGCTTTTGTAAAGGCATGCACATCTGAAAAATGGAAACAATGCCTAATTACGTAATCCTTCGGGCATCTTTAATTGGCTTTTTCTCAAAACTTCGCTTTATTTGAAGTCCGCATGCATCCCGACTTCAAAATGCTGTAACTTTGTCATTTTTTAAGATACAGACCTGTGCTATATCTCATTTTCAAGCTTACTGAATGTAGAATCAGGAAATACAACAATCTCAGAGTCCATAATTTGGTCCATGTGGGCCTTTTAGCCATGGTGGGTCACAAATAAGAACCAAGTTTTCACAAAGCGCCCCCTACAGGCTAGAGTGTACAACCAGCAGCGTTAAGTTTCAGTCTACAGTGAGTTTTGCCATAAGGTACCTGCAGACCAAGTTTCAACTTTCTAAATCGAGCGGTAAAGAAACGTGCAGCCCCCCGTTACGACGATGACGACTGCCTCTTGACTCTTCGACTTGGTAATGAATGCCTGACTGCCTGATTGATCAATCAATTCATGATTGATTGATTGATTGACTGACTGACTGACTGATTCATCACTTTACCTTCATGGTCTCAGCCTCTAGTTTCATCTCCTCAACCTGTTTCTGTAACACCTCCTTCTCACTCATCAGCTGAGAGGTTTTCTCTTTATTTTTACTGATTGTCTCCTTACATTTGTTCAGGAGAACTTCTTGTCTCTTAATCTGTAAACAGATTCAAACGTTCAAACGAAGAGCCCTGATAGCCTAGTGGTTATCAGCGTCCGCTCAGCAAGCGGCAGGCCACAGGTTCAAATCCAGCCTGGGCCATATGGGATGATCATTCCTGGCTCTTCAGTCCGTCGCATGGGACAGTAAGCCGTGGCGCCTTGTACCTTGTGCCTTTGCGAGGGCAAGTAAAAGACCTCATCCAAGTGAGGAACATGAGTAGCTTGAGATGGCCTCTTCCTCACTTACAGGGCCAATAATGCTATAGCGTAGGCCCTGACGGAAAAATCTAGTACAACTCCTATATCTGACAAAACCTACCTTTTCTTTGAGAGCTTGTGTGTTGGCCACATCTTCATCTTCAGCATGGTCTGTCGTGTCCTTGCCTTCCTTCAAACATTTCACCTGAAAACAAACAATGAGAGTTTAACATAACATCTAAGATCATGGGCCATAACGCAGACCACCATGGTAATGACGTATGTGACCAAATCTAGCGAAACCAGTAACTGAGCGGGTCAGTTGCTTCCAGTCGCAAGTGCGGTGCACGCTAGACTTAAGCGGTGGTAACATCTTGAAATTCTTACCTGTGTCTGTAGAACCCGTACTAACTCATCCTTTTCTTCCAGCATCAGTCGATAATTCTCCTCCAAATCTTTCTTAGCAAGTTGGTCCAGCTGACACTGCTCCTTCAGCTCAGAGATACGGCGGAGGGACTTGTCCTGTGTCGTCGTTAGCGTCGTTTTTAACTTTTCTTTGTCGTGTTCTAATTCCTTGTAAGCATTCATCAGCTGGAAATGAAGACAAGTAAATTACTTCTGAATGTCTTTCCAATCATTAACCCATTGACGTCCATTCTCACCCTGCAGCGTCGGGCCTCAATCAGAGACCTGTCCAGGACGAGGAGTCGGTATTTGTGTTTGCTTTAAATTTTCCATCAGGGACAAAGCCATAGCATGCATTATTGGCCCTGGTAAGTAAGGAAGAGCCCATCTCAAGCTACTCATGTTCCTCACTTGGAAGGGGTCTTTTACTTGCCCTTGCAAAGGCACAAGGTACAAGGCACCACGGCTTACTGTCCCATGCGACGGACGTGAAGAGCTGGGAATGAAATCCCATATGGCCCAGGCTGGATTTGAACCCGGGACCTCCCATTTCCTAAGCAGACCTGATATCCACTAGGCTATCAGGGCTTTAAGAGATAAAATAGTTACCTCCATAAACTTGGTCTTGTAGCGTTTACTCCTCGACACAGCTTTCTGTAGATGCATAAATATCTCCTCCTTCCCGACGCCCTCCAAATTATATGAAGGCTCGTCAGCCTCGCTTTCAATATCCGACGGCGGCATATATTGACGACTCTGCAGCGGTGTTGCAAAAAACGAACTATCGCTGACCTCCGAACTTATTGACGAACGCCGAGAACTCGAAGCCTCTTTTTCAGGAGGCGTATGGAAGACATCGACCAATAGCGTCGCAGGTGTGTTATTCGAGGCGGCATGGTCGGGCGTGGCGAGTGGCGTCGACGTCAACGGGACATCAGTCTTTCTGATTGGTGGGTCGGGCCCGTCGTCAAAATTGATCAAGTTTGATGCACCCTGGAAATGGAACAAATGAAAAATAACTGAGGTGTCAGAATGGTGAAGTTGAAACATCCATACCCCTAACTTTGGTCATTGCGGGTTCAATTCTGGTTTCAATGGAGGTGCTGGGGCTCCAGTTACTCCTGCATTCCACCGAAAATTGACAAATATTTGCTGTTTTTTTTCCACTAATAAAGTCCCTCTGTAGTGAACTTTACGGCATTTTCAAAGTGTTAGGAGAATGCAGGTAGAGGTCTCATAGCCTCGTGAAGGTCCCCAAAATGTTTGCCTGATACGTACTTCAAAGAATCAAGACCAAGTTTTCAGCACACATTGCAAAAACTGCAGGCAGAGCTCTAATGTATTCAGATAGAGCACAGTACATTGTTCATTTTTCAGCTCTTGTCAATGCAGAGCTTTGTAAAGTTTCTAAAATATATTTTGCAAAACTTCGCGACCAGTATCTACATTGTACATGTACCTTTGAAGGTGGCGTCTCAGGAATTTGCTGTGTTGGGTTGGATGGCTTTGGAATGATCGTTTTGGGCTGAAAAAGAACAGTTTGTTATTAGACTGAAGACATTTTTGGAAAATCCTCCTGTAAACAAGAGAACAGGGACTTCATTCATGTAGCCTCAGTCAGACAACTGCTTTGTTTTAGGAGGAACACTGTGTCAACAGCCAATCTTGTTAGGTGGTGATCAGATCACTTGTGATATCGCCTGGTGTGATGCCCGCTTAGACTAAGGGCCCTATGCTTGGGTTGGACTTTAGCCTAAAGTATAGCTGAAATTAGACTTTCTCCATGCCTGAAGCATTGAGAAAAGTCAGACAAAATGAAAGTCTGGCTGAAGTCCGCCCCGTGCATACGGCCCTAAGTCCTGAAGAAGAGGTCCTGATATCATCTGGACCCATGTTCCCGAAGCCGTCGTAAGGTTAACGATGTCGTTACGCTATGGCATTTTACCAGTTTTAACGACATCGTTAACCTAACGACGGCTTCGGGAACATGGGCCCAGGATGGTGGAGACATAAGCCCCTTTTTAGACCACGAAATTTTTACCCTGCTTCGTCCAGACCAAGCATGGTTCGGTTCAATTTTGCCCAGTAGTGTAAACGGGTTGAGCCAACGTATGAGACAGATGGTTCAACATACTCTAAACGAGGTACAATTGTAGTTTGAACATGTTGAACAACGGGCTGACACTGACAAGTCATGGAACAACAGGTGTGTATGCTCACAAAGGCTGCAGTACTGTACAACTAATTGTAATCTTTGTTGTGTTGGATTTGTAGGCCTGCATTAGGCCTATGTAAATAACTGGGAAACGCAGACAAATATGTGACCAGGTCTAGCAAAAGCAGTGTTTGGTGATGACCACTGGTCATAAGTTTACTCAACTACATGTATNACATACTTGTAACGTGTTACTTCTGGGGACTCGTGATATTTTAATCGACTGACTGGGGACGCACAAGTTGGGTCCTTTATCAATTGACTGGGGACGGAATGAAATTTTAACCGACTCACTGGGGACAATTTGCAGACTACCGACTGTCTGAGGACGATTTTGCGTTTTGCTTAATATACCAACAGGGTACTCCTGAGGCTGGGAGGTCCCCGCTGGCGGGTTCTACGACCGCGGACGTCCCCACTCTTCCAAAGTCCCCGGTTGTGAGACTAAATTCAGACAAATGTCCCCGGAAGTCGGTGATTACAAGTCCACACACAGACACACACACACACACACACACAGATACACACACACACACACAGACACCATGACCAAAAACAATATGGTTCCCGATCTTGATGATCGGGAACCATAATAACTGAGGTGTCAGAATGGTGAAGTTGAAACACCCATGCCCCTAACTTTGGTTGTTGCGGGTTCAATTCTGGTTTCAATGGAGGTGCCTGGGGCTCCAGTTACTCCTGCATTCCACCGAAAATTGACAAATATTTGCTGTTTTTTTTGTCACTAATAAAGTCCCTCTGTAGTGAACTTTACGGTATTTTCAAAGTGTTAGGAGAATGCAGGTAGAGGTCTCATAGCCTCGTGAAGGTCCCCAAAATGCTTGCCTGATACGTACTTCAAAGAATCAAGACCTAGTTTTCAGCAGACATTGCAAAAACTGCAGGCAGAGATCTAATGTATTCAGATAGAGCACAGTACATTGTTCATTTTTCAGCTCTTGTCAATGCAGAGCTTTGTAAAGTTTCTAAAATACATTATAACATTTTGCAAAACTTTGCGACCAGTATCTACATTGTACATGTACCTTTGAAGGTGGCGTCTCAGGAATTTGCTGTGTTGGGTTGGATGGCTTTGGAATGATCGTTTTGGGCTGAAAAAGAACAGTTTGTTATTAGACTGAAGACATTTTTGGAAAATCCTCCTGTGAACAAGAGAACAGGGACTTCATTCATGTAGCCTCAGTCAGACAACTGCTTTGTTTTAGGAGGAACACTGTGTCAACAGCCAATTTTGTTAGGTGGTGATCAGATCACTTGTGATATCGCCTGGTGTGATGCCCGCTTAGACTAAGGGCCCTATGCTTGGGTTGGACTTTAGCCTAAAGTATAGCTGAAGTTAGACTTTCTCCATAGCTGAAGTTAGACTTTCTCCATGCCTGAAGCATTGAGAAAAGTCAGACAAAATGAAAGTCTGGCTGAAGTCCGACCCGTGCATACGGCCCTAAGTCCTGAAGAAGAGGTCCTGACATCATCAGGATGGTGGAGACATAAGCCCCTTTTTAGACCACGAAATTTTTACCCTGCTTCGTCCAGACCAAGCATGGTTCGGTTCAATTTTGCCCAGTAGTGTAAACGGGTTGAGCCAACGTATGACACAGATGGTTCAACATACTCTAAACGAGGTACAATTGTAGTTTGAACAGGTTGAACAACGGGCTGACACTGACAAGTCATGGAACAACAGGTGTGTACGCTCACAAAGGCTGCAGTACTGTACAACTAATTGTAATCTTTGTTGTGTTGGATTTGTAGGCCTGCATTAGGCCTATGTAAATAACTGGGAAACGCAGACAAATATGTGACCAGGTCTAGCAAAAGCAGTGTTTGGTGATGACCACTGGTCATAAGTTTACTCAACTACATGTATAATCACTGCTGTCCGCTACTATTGTCAACCTGCAGAGACGTACATTTCAGCTATTGTGTTGTAATATGGTCGACTGAGCACCAATCAGGAGAATTTTATATTGTGAAGGTCCACAGGTTTCACTTCCGCCTTTTGCGATAAGCACGACTGACTGCTCCTAGTGGAAAGTTACTCCAGACTCTGGTTGAGGTTTCTTCAGGTAGGAACAAATTGGCTCAAACGCAAATGAGATAGGCCTATGCCGAGATTAAGGTATAAAAAGACAAGATAAATAATGCTATAGATGTAACCTGTCCAGTTGAATATTGTGAACCACCACCAAGAGGGAGAAAGCTATGAATTGATCAAACAATATGTCACTTTTTTTGCTCCGCCCATGACAACTCCAAATCAACAGACAGACACGTCAGAATGAAGGATTTCACCAATGAAGAAAAACTACCAAAACAAACCACAAGGCTGATCCAAGGCAATTCTCCCCCGATATGTCTGCGCGTTGCCAAAACTATCTCCCTGATTTATCAATATTTAGAAGCCCCAAACCACAAACCAAAGCAAAACGCAATTCATTACAAACTCATCAAAACCTGTTGCCAAGAAATCCACAGCGCTTCGCCCGAAGGAACCACGTTTTCACGTAGGTTTTGAGATTCTTGCCTGACCTCGGCTGATTTCCTACTCACCGCGAATGGCTGCACGTGTTCTTCACTCGACTGTCACCAAATCATAAAATACACGTTAAGAACATGCAGACAAGGATCAAGTCAAAAAGTAACTGATTGGAAAATAAAACTTTCGCACTTTGCTCTACTACATGTACAATGTAACTAAAGCCTTGTGACGTACATCGCACTTGCAACTGGATACAACTACTGACCTACCTAACCTGACGACTGGGAGGATCTAGCTGGAACTAGAGGTGACTGATCAGTTGCAGGGTTCTGCCGATGCTGGTCGGCGCCGGACGGCCCCGTCCAGGACGCAGAAATGCCGACAGGCACTCAGCCTAAAAGGAGTATTTTCCGACCAGCACGATTTGAAAAAAAAAATGTTGAATAAAAATGTGTAAAACTTCAATAAAATCATCATAAGAGAAAGTAATCTCGTATTTGTGCCTATGATCGATCTGAATGGTGTGGTTATCATCATCATAATTTATGCAGATTGAGCGAGTGATCTGGCGAACTAACGAAGTGTACCAACATGACCAAGAGAGATGCCCGCTACGCACACTAATCACTTCTGAATTTCCTTTCTGTTCCCGCCATTCACAAAATGTGCTTCCCTCGGCGGGGCTTCCTGACACAGTTCTGACCAACGACAACAACGGCGGGATACTTTTGCAGTCATGGCAGTAGAGTGGATCGGGGTCATTTGACGCCAAACGAGGATGCTTTTATTGATAAAGAAGCTCATTATTTCGACTCTCAGGTGCCAGGAAATCGCATTTCAGCAAGTCTAGTTTTAAAATTTTTCTGGGGGAGGGCCAGACCCCCCGTTCCGTCCGGAACTCATTCAGTCCTGGGCAGAACCCTGCAGTTGCCAGTAAACGGTCGATGTAAGCACCCTTGCGACTCACTGGAACTGAGAAATCTCCAATCGCTGCGAGTTGCACATGTTAAACTTTCAGTGACTAGTATTAAGTTTCATTCAGTCGTGGCAATAAATAGTATGCAACCTTGTGACTGATCAGTGCCAGTTTTCTGAACGAAATCGAGTCTCAAAGACCTGGATGCTTAGTACCTCGGTTGCTGCAGCCAGTCGCTGGGTCGATGTACATGTACGCGATCAGGACCTAACGACTCATTGGATGCTCCTAGTTTTTCCAAATTGCTGAATCTGCGATGTGTGTGCAGCGTGTACATCACCATCGACTGATCGGATCAGTTGTTTCCAGTCGTAAGTGCAATCAACAATAGGCTTCAGACAGGAGGCTTATTTACAAGAAACATAATTTACAGGTAGATGGAAACAAACCAAATCCCACTCCACCAAAAAACATAAAAAATTTGGAAAGAAATTTGCTCAAACAGAACATGAAACATGCATAATAATCTATGCCTATTACAAATTTTTTTGAAAATACTAAACTGCTGCAATTCAATGAAGCAAGAAGAAACTACATGTACGCTGCCATACATGTACATGTAAGCTCTGCCGTCTAAATTCTCTAATTTCTAAATTCCACTGGTAAAAAGCGTGTCTCCAAGATAGGGAGGGAGGGTGGTCATTAGGCCACACTTTTTTTATTCCTTGTTTCGCGGGCCCGCCGCTAGGTGAAAATAGGAAAATAAAAAAAAAATAAAATTTTATTTTTGGGGGTTTTCACGAGCCCTCCGCTCCAAAACTTGCCAAAATGGGAAAAAAAATTTAGTTTTATTTTTATTCCGCCCACCGCTCAGGTGTCCGAGACCGAAAATACATGTTTCAAAAATATGACTTTGTTAGATTTACCGTCCAATTGATACGTGGTTTCTGACAGTTGTATATGCTATGGCACTAAAATGCCCTTGGACACACCAGTCGATGTGGCCTCATCATCATTCAAGCTTCGGTACATTGGTGTTTGGGTTTGGGTAAACCTACATGTATTCCAATTGACCCTTTATTGCGGAATTTTTTTCTTCTCCTCCGCTTTTCAGAGAACTTGGATAACTTCCGAGAAATCAAAAAATAAAAATTTTATTTTTATTTTTTTCCGCCCTCCTCTGATGGAGGTGCTGAGAAAAAGCTCGCGAAACAAGGAATAAAAAAAGCGTGGCCTTAGAAGTCACAGCTCTCTTCTGCATTTTGAATGTGTACACAATAGTGTTGTGACCCTCCGCTACAAAACCAGTTCTAAGTCAGACGGAAAATGAGCCTAGACATGACAATAGGAGATCAACAGAAATACTGGTAGAATCACGAAGACTTCACAACTGAATAGACACTGACAGACAGACAAACAATACTGAAATTGACAAATGTTACCCTCCACCACAAAATCATCAATCACTCTGAGGTTGGCAAGTTGGGACAAACTTATAGTCAATTTCAGTTTTGTGAAGTCTGAGTGTTTCGACACGTAGTTCTGTCTTTATCTCCTGGTGTCATAAATGTAAGCTCATGCCACACCACCACCAACACGCTGGTGATTCAAACGTAAAATCTTTTTTTCGTACGTGATTTTTACCCATGCATAACTAATCGTGTTGACTATTTTTGCACTTGTTTAGGCAAATAGAAGGGGTGACAGCTTATTATGTAATCACCCGTCACCCCTTCCATTTACCAGATGAACTGCGAATGCGACAAGCACCATTAGTTATACGTCAACGACTTCGCGTACGAATAAAATAATTTTGTGTTTGAATCACCAGCGTGACCAAGCCAAAGGCAGAGAATGTAGAAAAGCCCATTCTCCCATAGCAGGGCTTTGGTCTCACTCCTCTTCAGACACTCAGCTCACACTGTTTGTGAGCTTGTGAGGAGGAGCGGGACCAAAGTCCTGCTGCTGGAGTCCAGAGAATGAGAACAGGCAGAAATTAGAATAAAATGAGTGTAAAAATAATCACCAAAATCTCACAACAGCACAAAACAATCTAAGTGTCATCACTTTCCAATGTTAGACTATTAAAAATTAAAAACTTTTGAAATCAAAATCAAAATCTGGCATGCATTATTACCTCAGATCTACTGTTGAGAGATAAACCAGGAGAGGACTTCTTTTGGTCTCCCTGAAAGAGTTCCCAGGAACAAAAAAAAATAAAAATTGGCCAAAATGCTATTGGTATCAGATCTATTGACAAAATAAATTAGTTAAAACAGGATGTCCCATTTCAGATTCAACCTGGAGTTAAAACAGGGTCACACTAAATTGCGTCCAACTGCGACCAGTTGCGTCCAACGGCATTCTAGCAATAAAAGTGACCATACCAATATTTGTGAGTGTGGGCAGGAGTCAATCAAATGTTCCTGAAATGTATTTCATGTATTTGGAACGTTTCCAATCACTCATTTCCATGATTTGTTGATTTTAATTTTGCGTCCAGACGCCGGCGGCCATTTTGTTGTTACCGTCGTTTGGGATAGACTCTACCAATATGGCCGCGACGGCCTGAGGAATCACAATCGCGGAAGGCAGACTTTGCGAGTTTTTATTCTCGTCAGATGTCATTAATTCAGATTTATCTGATTAATTCTGATGAGATAATGTGGAGTACACTTTTCCAGGGGGAAAAAGTTATCTCCGAATGTCATACTTACCAGCTAGATTACTACATATGAACTATCTCGCACCCATTTATTTTCCCGCCGAGAGAGAAATAGCCGACTGACCCAGTCATGTGACCACATGACGTCATCAGCATGTGACCAACTGACCTCATTCTTTTCGAGGCCCACCAAAAACCAAAAACCCAGAACCTAGAGGGGAGGAGGGTGGGCCATCTAGCTGGTAAGTATGACATTTGGAGATAACTTTTTCCCCCTGGAAAAGTGTAATCTCCTTCATGTCATCCTTACCAGCTAGATTACTACATATGAACTAATAACAGAATCGAAGCCAAAGGAGGTGGGCTGTTCTGCACTTACCCTAATTCCTTGCTGCCGCAATGACTGCCGAAGGAAAGGTTGCTCTACTGGCCACAATATCTCTCACATAATACGTCGTAAACGTAGAAGGAGTCTTCCAGGATGCAGCTTCCAATATCTGCTGTACCGGCACCCCTTGAAATAAGGCCCAAGAAGTCGAAATGGACCTCGTATCATGAGCAGACACAAGGTTAAAGTCAAACTCAGAACTTGACCGATAAGCATGCTTGATCACCTTGACCAACCACCTTGCAACTGTATCCCTAGTTGCCGCCCTGTGATCTTTCCTGCCATATGTCAGGAAAAGATTCTTGACCTGGCCCCTTACCGGGGCAGTAATGTGAAGATAACGTCGGATCGCCCGACATGGACAAAGCAGACGGTCCTCCGGAACAGAAGAAACACTCGCCATCCTAGGAAAAAAGACTGCCTTGCTAAGGTAGTTCATGGACTCATTTTTCGCCAGGAAACCAGGTGCTGGAATTAAGGTCGTCCCAGACTGGTTCTCTCTAATATGGTTATCATGAACAGATAACGCATGAATCGTGCTCGATCGTCGCCCGGATGCTACCGCAACTAAAAACACCGTTTTGAGAGTTACCCACTTCAATTCGGCTTTATCTAATGGCTCAAAAGGAGCTCCGCAAAGAGAATTCAATACTAAAGGAAGGCTCCAATTCGGAATCAACTTCCTAACAGGAGGCCGTTCGATGAAAAATGACCTCAACAACTGAGACAAAATACGACAATTACCCACTGTCTCAGTGCCCCAACCACTGTGTACTGAGGATATAGCACTTCTATATCCCTGGATAGTACGTACCGAAAGATTTTGCACAGAAAACAAATAATTAAAGAATTCTGCAACTGCAGACACTGGTGCTCGCAGAGGATCAATGTTCCTCCGACCAACGAAAATATACTCGCAACTTGGAGTCATACGAACGAAAAGTTGATTGACGCTTGGACGCAGCCGTCTTGGAAGCAGTTGACTCAGACAGGCCCAAAGTCTTAAATCTTCGCTTCATAATCTCCATGCAGCTAACCTGAGAGCTACTGGATCCGGGTGTAGCCAGCGATTGTGAGGCTGGTATAGCAAATCTGGGGACACTTTCAATGGCAATGGCCCCTCCTTCTTGATCGACAGCAGATCTGGGTACCATGGGCTGCCGTGCCACATGGGGGCGATCAGTATCAACTCGCACCCCTGGCAAGACCGGAACTTCTGCAGAACTCTCTGCAGCAGACTGATGGGAGGGAAGGCATAAAGACTGAAGCCCGACCAGTCCATGGCCAAGGCGTCTACTGCTATTGCCGCCTGGTCTGGTACCGGGGAGACATATAGCGGAAGCTTGTGGTTGAGGGAAGTCGCAAACAGGTCGATCTGAGGAACCCCCCAAGTCCTGAAAACCTGACGCAACACCCCATCTTTCAGAGACCATTCGGTTGGAAAAATCTTGTCCTTCCTGCTGAGCATATCGGCCAAATGATTCTTCCTGCCCGGAATGTGAGCACACTTGATGCGAACATCGTGAGCCTGACACCAAAGAAGGATCTCCCAGGCTAGGTAACACAGACTTGGAGACCGAGTGCCGCCTTCCTTGTTTATGTAAGCCACCACTGTGGTGTTGTCGGAGCGCACTAAGACATTTTGGCCCTGAACCTCGGTCTGAAAGGCCTTCAGTGCTAATTGCACCGCCTTCAGCTCCAGACAGTTGATGTGCACTTGATTCTGGGACGCCCCCCAGACACCGGAAACCCTGTGGTTGTCTAAAAGAGCCCCCCAGCCTGAAGCGGAGGCATCCGAGGTCAGCTGAAGCCAGTGACTCTGCGGATGAATATCGCACCCCCTCAACAGATTCTTCTCGACGGTCCACCAGTGAAGATGTTGATTCAGAAAGTCGTTCACTGGCACAAGGACTCCCATATCCTTGGAGACTGGAGCCCAATGAGAGAGAAGATACAACTGAATGGGCCGCATGCGCAAATGAGCCCATGGGATGAGACCAATACATGAGTTCATCACCCCCAATAGCTGAAGAAACCGGAGAACTGAAGTTCGGTTCTGCCCCTGGAAATGACTCATCGCCTTCCCTATGGCCAGTACCCTCTTCTGGGACGGAAAGACTTTGCCCTGCTCCAGGTCTAAAAGCGCGCCAAGGTATTCTATGCGCTGCGCCGGAGTGAGATGGGACTTCTCGTAATTGAGCACAAACCCAACCTCCCTGAGGACCTGTAAGGTCCGGTCGCGGGCTGCTATTAACTGTGCTGGGGACCTGGCCAAAATCAGCCAGTCGTCCAGATAGGCGTGGAGTCTTATGCCCTCCTTGCGCAGCCGAGCCACCACTGCCTTTGCCACTCTGGTAAAAATTCTTGGGGCAGAAGTAAGGCCAAATGCACAAACTGATTGAGTGGTCTGAGATTTAGCACCGGACAGTAACCACCTGTTGCTTTTGTTACTAGGAAAAGATTGCAATAAAAACCGTCTTTTCTTTCCCAGCCGGGCACTGCTTCCAAGGCCCGCTTGTCCAACATTGACCTTACCTCTGCCCGCAGAACCTCCAACTGATCGGGATCTGCTGGGGAGTAAGTTTGAACAAAACGCGGAAGAGGGGCCCTTCCCCCTAAAAACTCCAACTTTAGGCCTGAAGAAACTGTTTCCACGACGAATGGATCCTCGCAAAACTGCTGCCATTCTTGGCTGAACCCCGCCAACCGACCCCCCACGGACTGGGATACGTTGACTGGGTTGTGGTCAAAACTTGGAGGGTTGAAACTTTGTGTCATCAACCTTCCGGGTCTGAGACTGCAAGGACTTGGACCTATTCCCCGCACCCTGAAAACTTCCAGAGCGGAAATTACCACGGCCTCGCGAGCGCCACGAAGTACCGAAACCGCGACCATCGGACTTCTGATCACTTAGCTTAGACTTCTTAGCCTGTGCCCCCGCATCCTCAGAGGCCCCCTTGCGTTTGCCCTGCGATTTGTCCCTGGACGAAGTCAGGGCACCATAATTCCGTGCCGCTTCCCGGACATCACGGACGAGCTCGGACGATTCATGTGTTATCTTTTCAACTTGGCCATTGAACAGCTTATCACCGGGCGCTGGAACACTCAACAAATCCTCTTTCGCCCTCTTATCAGGTAAATTCATAGCCCCTCAATAAATCTCCCGCCTAGCCTTAATGCACCTGGCTGACGCCCTGACATTCAGGTCCGCTAAGTCACAAACCGCTGTAGCTAAGCCGCCAAGCAATAGGCCTACCTTCTCATCAGACACGGGAGTTTCACCTTTAAGAGCTGATGACAGAGCCGCCAAAAAATATGAGGCATGCGAAATCACCCTGTGCGACACTCTGAGCGACTTATCCACCTCCTGAAAGGCCGCCTCTGACTTAACCTCCTCCTTATACAAGGCACGCGGGCAAAAATTGCCACCCCGTCTGCCTGAGGCAAGATAAGTAAGGACCGCACCGTCAACCTCTGGAGTGCGGCCCCACTTCTGGTAGTCAGCATCAGACCAACGATATTGATCAACATGCCTACGTTTGTATGCTGAGAAGGTGACCTTCCGCTTATTGATGGAAGGTTTATAGATGCTATCCCAGCTAGACTGGATAATCGAGTCAGCTGGCAAGGAAACTACCTTCTTCTTATCTGGCATAAGTGTATCAAACGATGCTGCCAAGATGGAGGACTTCAAGGCCGCACTGTCGTCCTCTGTCGTAGCCAAGTCCAAAATATCCTTCACATCCTTAATCAAACCAGGCCAAGTCGAAGGAGCAGCATCACCTTCACCCTCAGCAGGGGGTTGGGAACCGCCACCCCCGGCATAACTCTGTTGCCCAACCGATGACCCCCTGGACCTCACGGACACCGAATCATCGTCATCCAAATCCCTAGTCCTATCACTGTCCCCAGGGAAACGCTCACTACGCCACTCCCTAACAAAGGGCCTGTGGGGAGAACCGGCTAGGCTGCCCATATCCTCCCTAGAATCCAGCGCAATCACAGGCGCACTGGAAACCATCGGCCTAGTACTAGTACTACCGGTAGCTCTACCAGGGTCAGCCCCCAGAGCAGCACTAGGGACCCTACGCGCAAGACCAGGACCAGCAGGCCTGGCCTCAGCAGCAAAGGATGGCCTAAAGTCACCACCAAGTGTATCGCTCACAGTAGGCCTACCAGGACGGGATGCAGCCCCAGAGAACGGCGCATCATCCGACTTGCCAAGCATGCCCGCCAACACGGCGCCGAGAAAAAGAATGAGGTCAGTTGGTCACATGCTGATGACGTCATGTGGTCACATGACTGGGTCAGTCGGCTATTTCTCTCTCGGCGGGAAAATAAATGGGTGCGAGATAGTTCATATGTAGTAATCTAGCTGGTAAGGATGACATGAAGGAGATAATTACAATTTAAAAATGAAATTTTAACATTTGTATTGATAAAATTAGTGTTTTATAGCGTTGGACGCAACTGGACGCAATTAGTCGCTGCTGGACGCAAATTAGTGCGACCGGTTAAAACAGGATGTCCCATTTCAGATTCAACCTGGAGTCTTCCACTTCAAAAACGTTGCCGTGGACCTTGTCGTGGAAGTATATTACTTTATTAGGCCCACTAAAACAACAGGAGGTAGGCCTAGGCCTAAACATCATACATGTATGTAGGCCTACATGTCATAGCCATACCGGTAGACATCATGATAGAGGCCAAGCGAAGCATTTATGTATGCCAAGGGATCCGGGAGTTAGGCCTACGCAGTCCAGTGAATGCATAGTGAAGTGGCCCACTCACTAGGCCTACCGGTATGCCCAAGTCTACCGTTTTGGCCTGCCGCTTACATTAGAGTACTAGGCCTAGCCTAGGCCAACACACCGTAGGCCCAAGGCGTAGGCCTAGGCATTGATTTTACACAGCCAGCACAGCCGACGAGACATGCAACAACAATACAAGACATTGCAAGAAGAAGAACTGACAAGTATGGAGACATTTTACCTGGGATTGGGCGCGAGTTGGCGTTTGAGGTTTTGCAGGGGATTGGTCCCCAGCCTGTTCTATCTTCTGCTTTAGTTTTTTAAACATTTTTACTCATAGATTTCTATCCTGCAGTAGTTTATTCGATGCTTCCTGGCCCGAATTTTCACCCACTGCCATATTGGAAAGAAATCCTACACTACGCATGCGTGGACACGTAGCTGTCATTCTCCGCTCGGCGAATTGTAGTCCGAACACTGCCTCCTGTTGCTCCATTTGCAGAACTGACGGCCAGCAGATTCTAAAAATAGCAATACGAGTCAGACGTTCGGACTAGGCGAATTGGTCCAAATGACGTCAAAAACCAGCGTAGTATGACGACATCACGTCTCAGGTACCAGGGACCTGAAACGTGATCACGTATCAGGTACCAAATCTGCCGCAGTGCGCATGTGTATTAGGTCATATATGTTTTGTCTCATCGACAATAGATGGCGTGTAAAGCTCTAAGTGATGTAACAGGAATCGCAATCCTAAGAATGTATGTCCGGGTTACAATAGTTTACTTCCATGGTTTCTGCAAGTAAATGGAGTAAAGGGAGAGTTGAAAGGCGCACCCACTCTGCAAGCGTGGGAAAATTGAAGGAAATTCGTTGTTTTGCCTTCTTTGTCAAAGGTTTTAGAAGCTTGTACTACGGTGTGGAGTCAGTGGGCGGGGTCTTTCTTATCCTGGCATAGACACTCAGGTACAATGGACCACGGCTTCATCCGACAGTTGGTTCACAGCTTTGCTCATACAAGTCCTGGACGGGGATCGAACTGACACTGTTACTGGTAGGGTGTTAATTCAAGCGTGTTAGACCATTCGACCACCAGGCCAAGACGACGGGTTTAGGTAACTTTGCCAAAGATGATCCCCACACACACACACACACAAATTGGGGGGGGGTTCTATTGAAAACTCGGAGACTAAAGTATCATATTAGATGGTTGATTTATTATACAGCGGTCGTCAAGAATCCAATTTTTGGGGATAAGAAACCAAATCATTCCCAGGACAGGCAGAAAGGTCGATGAGTGCAACTCAAGTATAGGCTGTCAGAGTGGGGTAGTGCAACATTGATGCCCGTCACCCATAAGGTTATGAGTTCAATTCCCCAAGGCATTTGACCCGCTCGTCACTAAGGAGAGAAAGCTTTCTCTTCTTGTTTCCTCCTGCCGTACATTATTCCTGAAGTAAAAATGTCATATTTGGATCTCAGCTCACATTTGTTAGTGAAACCTTCCCACGCCGGACACCTCTCTATTAAGGACATCAAAATTATGTTGTAAAAACTTTCACTCAGATGGCTGACTTCAAAAGCAATGGGGAACTGGCGTGCCCAAAGGAGGCGCTGGGGAATAACTCAGTTTTAACGCAAAAGTGCATGCGCTGCGATGTTGAAAACGTCAATGACGTCGCGCATCATTTGTGACGTTATGTGCGATGCGTCATTCAGAATCAGTGACATTGCTGTTTGGTCTGTTGTTTACGCTAAAATACTCAACTTTATCAATGAAATTCAACATGTTCCCGCTTGAATTTTCGTTTGAAAATATTCAGTCAATCCTATACTTGATGATAAACATGTAAAATTTGAAATTCAATGGACTACTTCAGGTATATTAGGGCTAGAAGTAGGGTGTAGTTTCAGAATTAAATGGCAAATAACGTCGGCTTGACTTTCGATGTCATAGTTTTAACTGAGTTGTTCGTCAGCGCCACCTCATGGATTTAGTTCAACCGGTTCCTCATTACAATAAATAAATTGTTTTGTCAAATAATAACGTTTCGGTTTTCCGGAGCCCTAAAAATCATTTCTGCAGGAAAACTATTAACAAGAGTTGCACCCATCTTCCTGACACCTTTTCTCAATGCACACAAGGCCCGACTGAGCCTAATCATTTTAACTGCCAATAAAACAGCAGATACGAGACCTTGACCTACAGGCCACGCCCCTAATTAGCATAATAAAAGAACCTTTGCCCTACATTGTTATATACAAGGGCATATATCAGTGGTAGCTATACAAGGGGTACCACCCCAATTATCTATACAAGGATTATCACCCAATATTTCTACATCTATACAAGTGATATCACCCAGCCTATACAATGATATATCACTCAGACTATACAAGGGATATCACCCAGTCCATACAAGTGACATCACCCAGTCCATACAAGTGACATCACCCAGTCATGTAGAGGATATCACCCAGCCTGATCAAGTGATATCACCCAGTCAATACAAGTGATATCACCCAGTCAGTACAAGTGATATCACCCAGTCAATACAAGTGATATCACACAGTCAATACAAGTGATATCACCCAGCCTGATCAAGTGATATCACACAGTCAATACAAGTGATATCACCCAGTCTGTACAAGTGATATCACCCAGTCAATACACGTGATATCACCCAGTCTGTACAAGGGATATGACCCAAGGGTTTCAAGATAAGAGCAAAGAGCCCATGGTCAGCTCTTCAAGCAGCAAATAGCGCACACCAGCCATAAAAAAGAAAATGTTAATTAAACAATTGTGTGGTGGCTCATTATGAAGTCAATTGACGTACGGTCCACCATGCTGACGTCGATGACAACAGGAGATCACGTCATGGTTGAAATCACACACTCCACTTGCGCCGACGACAAAGCGCACCACGAGGGTCGACGATGTCAATTTGACCATCAAGTTAGCGGATTTTTCAGTGATGACGTCATCTGCACAAGTTCTATATTCAAATCAGTAGCCAGGATATGACCATGTAATTTCCTGCATTTAACACAGAACTGTAAACCCTTGTTTAATGAACTCTGTAAATTACATAAGATTGCGAGCGTGCAGAAGCTCTATAGTGTGCGTTATACAAAGTATTGGTAGCTTGGTCTGTGGACATCTCTAGATGTGACTGTGGTACACAATGAGTTGAGTCATAAATGTGTGATATATTTATGCTTGAGTTCATGAAGGGGTTAAAAACTGACATGCTGCTGTCAAGTTTGAACAACTGAGGACTGAAACACTCAATGTTTGAAAAGTGGTGACAGACATAAATCGGCCGCCGGGCATAAAAAATTGATGTCAGGGATGAAAGTAACAGACGTGTTGGAGTAAGATGAACTCTAAACAAAGCATAGAACACTGGGAATGACAGACACACGATGGGTAGGCCTACCTTGATTGTTTTATGATTCACACGGTTGATCAATTGTAACCCTCTTCAGTGTAATCATAAGCCTCCATATGTGACCCAATGTAGTAAAAGTAGGTGCAAGTCACATGTGATCATCACTCAACTATTATCACTGCTGTCCACTACTATTGTCAACCTGCAGAGATGTACATTTCAGCTATTGTACTGTACGGTCAATAACCCTTTTCTCGGTTGCAACCTGCGGCTACTGGTACTTTTTCTAGATTGGGTCACATATTCTAAGGATACTTTTAGATTTACATTAATTGCGACGTTTTTGACTCCGTGAAACGACCATACCATTGCAGTAGAACAACGTTGTTATGAAATGTCCTGGCTGCTGCAGCAGGACAAGCGTACATTGTTTTGTTTTTTAAACCAGCCGTTGGGTGATTTCAAAGTTGGTTTTAACACCGGTTTTACAATGCATTAAAGCATTGTAAAACTGGTCTTAAAACCAACTTTGAAATCACCCATTCTCTAGGTCAATTTTCGTCACTAGGCCAGGTATTGGTCACCGCATCGTTTGTTTACTGTACTCTGTGGCGCTGTTCTCAGCATTTATCTATAGGAAAACACACTATGAGTTCACGGACGAACAATTTCTCCATTCACAGATGGTTTTTACAGAGATTTTCCACACTAAATGCAAGCTGGATATCATCAAAACCAGTCATCATAACTTTCCAGGCCATAAAAACAATGGGGTCTACAGTAGCAATGCAAGCTGGATATCATCAAAACCAGTCATCATAACTTTCCAGGCCATAAAAACAATGGGGTCTACAGTAGCAATCAACTGTTTTACAATCATTAACACAAGTTGACAACAGTCACAGCAGATTTAAACTTATTTCTGGATTTGATTCATTATATCACACTTCTG
Source organism: Notospermus geniculatus (assembly GCA_002633025.1). Taxonomy (NCBI): domain Eukaryota; kingdom Metazoa; phylum Nemertea; class Pilidiophora; order Heteronemertea; family Lineidae; genus Notospermus; species Notospermus geniculatus. The sequence goes on along the minus strand of NMRB01001559.1, from coordinate 33,912 downwards.
AATCTAAAAAAAAGCTATGTCATCGTGACATTATGATAAATACATATTCAAACTTTGTTTATTTATAATAAAACAAAATTATACAAGTAGGCTGCATGCAAAGATCAACAAGGTAATTATAGAATTTTTATCCAATCAGAGTCGACGATTTATACTGACCCGTGCAGTATTGTGTTTCCATGGAAACGAACCTGAGCACCAAGGAGCATGTACACTTACAGTCTCCTTTTTATACTAAACCACCAGAGCGATTATAAACCATCTTTCTACCTCACCAACGGATGGTCTGCCCCCTCCCCCCCGCCCGATATGAATGCGATGGAAATCATATTGCTGTCATTATGTTGACGTAAGAGTGCATCAATTTCTACATAACGCCTATATCAGACATCTAGCAGCGCCACCTGGTGACCAGGTTGACTTTTCCTTCTGACACAAACACTGTCAAAGTGGACGTATATCATAAAATATCTACACTTTTATAAATAACCCTCGTTGAGAGAAAATTATATGTAGAATCCACATTTTACAAGAACCCAGATGATTCCAAAATTTACAATGACCCATCATGACGTCTGGTGTAGAAACAAATAGTACGTTAATCCACAGACCGCAAAGTCTTTTGACGCCGCAGGTCAGTCCGGGCTGTAGAATATTGGAGATTTCATCAAAAATTACAACGATTTTATTATCACAGTGATTACAATGATCTCCTACAGCGGGTCACAAAATACACCACTCGTAACCCCCCGGGACAGACCGCGAAACAAGACTCAAATACGTGTGGCCTTAGGACGTGCTATCAATTCTATGTTTCTTGCAGGCTAAACTAGAAATCACGAACCTCAAATGCCTACACTTACAGGGTGCCCCAACCTACCGTACGACTGACCAACCCCGGGCAACTAGAATTGAGTTTTGAACAAAACGTTCAAAATGCAGCTATGTCGTTCATTATTAGATAACTTTGCATACGAAATGACTGGACACATATTACGAGACACCCTGTGTCCTCTGAGCTCTATACACCACACCCGTCACATCATTTATTTCAGCAGTGCATTTCTGGATGACTTTAATTTCTCGAGACGTTTCTGGAGATGACTATTTGCTGTCTGTAACTCCTCAATCTGGACTTGGGCTTCTCGTAACTGAAAACAGAATAAAACACGTGATATAATTATAAATGCCATCAAATTGTTCAGGGGCAGATCCAGGATTTGGGAAAAGAGGGGGCACACTGTGCTAGAAACATTGAAATCTGCAGTGAATTTCAATGATTTGCTCCAAATTTCGGCATTTCACGGTCGATTTTACAGATCTGTTGGCCAAAAGGGGAGGTGAGTGCCCGGGCCCCCTCTGGATCTGCCCCTCTTGTTGATGAATTGCAGGACACCGTCACCCTCTAATGCAGCCTGCATCAGACGGGCCAATGGCAGTCACCATTGCACGTGTAAGGACAGGCTACCTCAACCAATACCGGTTACCGATTACCGGTACATATGTGAGGACTGCCTCAGAAAGGCCAATGGCATTTACCATTACATATGCGTGAACAGACTCCTGAGGACAGGCCAGTTGCATCCACCGTAACAAAGATGAGGCGTCACTGACTCAGCCAATACAACGTAGCAGTCATATTTTATAGTGCTGGCGATTGATGCCTCATGCGAGGGTCCATGGGTTCGAATCTGGTAGGAAGCAATGTCTTTCACCTTAGAAACCAGATTTCTATTTTCACATTTTATATTGGATAGATTATCAGCAGACAGCGCTCACCTCTCGTGTTAACTTGCGTTTTTCCTGTTTCAGCTCATCTTCCACTTTTTCTGCATTCTCCGCCGACACTTTGTATCGCTTTACTTGGGTTTCTAACCTCATCACCTGAATCAAAATAATTACAGTGTAACCACGGTTACGACCCTGTACTGTAACCACAGTTCTACAACACGGCCTAACCCCAGCCTTGTACTGTAACCACAGTTCTACAACACGGCCTAACCCCAGCCCTGTACTGTAACCACAGCCTTCTACAACATGGCCTAACCCCAGCCCTGTACTGTAACCACAGTTCTACAACACAGCCTAACCCCAGCCATTTATAGGGAAATCCTACAATGTCGAGTGGTCACATGAAAGAGACATCTACCACACTAAAACATGACGAACACATCGGTGAAAATTGACTCACATTTCCTTCTAAATTTGTTATATCTTGTTCAGCCTTCTGTAACTTATATTTATAATCATTCACTTGTCTACTGGCCTCCCCTGGAAATAAACAGAGAAATGAACTTGATATAAAAAGGTTCTCCACCAAGCAATCTGTCACTTCAACACATTGTCAATGTCTCTGTCTATTTATTTCTACATTGATCAAATCATCTTTATTATCAACCAATCAGAGTGAAGGAATCCTGCATCCTCAGGGCAGCCATCAATACCAACAGACAAATCCCAAATCATCCTGTCAAGCACAATTTGCCTACAGTGGGAGACTTTACTGCCATTAGAGGCCGCCACCAGTTAACAGTCCTGGAACGTCACGGAATTTGACGTCACAGAGAAGAAATGCACGCCACGACGTCGTCCATAATGACGTGGACGTTATGGCTAACATCTATGACGTTAAATTTTGTGAGTTCTAGGACCGCTAACAGGCGAACACTAATGTAGTAATGGCAGTAAAGTCTCCCATTGACTTGTCTGGTATAAACATCCAATTATGACAGCCTATAAACACTTCATCTCTGAGGCAAGCGATACCTATCACATTCAGCAACAATGCCCTATAACATGGGAAATCTGGCTCCGGGAGACCAGGTGCTGGGCTGAGTACGGAATACCAGACATATTCTTTAGTTAACATTCCAACAAAATGCAGAACAAGGTGGTTTGGAGTATACTGTATGGGGGGGGGGGCAAGCACCAAAATGGTGGCCGATAATGATTGGTGAATAACAAAATGGTCAAAATTCAGACACCATGCAGTGTCATCATGGAATGATTATGACATTGCAGGGCCAGCTCTGTGATTTTTTTTCTCTTAGCCATTTTTTTAGCCAGATGAAAACTTGTTTTAGCCAAATCCTTGTCATTTGAGCCAAGAAATTTAAATTTGAGGAAGAAAAAATAAAGATGTTTGATTGCATTAAATCTTAACTATATTATTCCAAACACTATAAATCCCGAAACTACTTAGCTTAGTGCTAGAATTAAGGACATGGCCCTTTGCCGCCTCACTGTGGCACTTTTTACAATGTATCCAGCAATTTGCTCTGACATTTGCCACAGTAAAGTTAAAACTCTGTTCCCCATCTGCAGATTGGCATCTTCAACCACCAAGGGTTAATATCAGTCCTGCGCAAGCAAAGTGCCTTTGATAATCAGACGTTTGCACCAACTATAGGCCTACTACGTCTAGCTGCCCCACAAGTAGTGCACACCGACATCTATAGACATCAAAGCTTCGTCAGACATGGCAGAGATCAACATCAAAAGTAGCCGCTTGCCACAAGTGTTTACGACCCGTCAATCATTCAGTTCATGCTGGCGGTGATGACTGTTTCACCCACAGTTGTTACTAGTTTGGTATGACACTGTAGGTCAATGTATAGTGAACCACCACCAACTTGGGTGAGACAGAGTTCCGTTCGACGATGTCTAGATGTGTGCTGAAGAGGGATAATGCGCAGAAACATGCGTATGGCTACCGATCTGAAGCAAGCGTTGTCGGGCAGTAATGAGTCAGAAAGTGGGTTTTTAGGGGTTTTTAGAACTTTACTGCAGTGCAGCTTTGTGTCTTGACTAAATCGTTTTTTTCTCCTTCGCCAAATTTGTAGCCTTACGTGGTTTGAGTTTCGCCATGCTTATTNTCGCCAAATTTGTAGCCTTACTTGGTTTGAGTTTCGCCATGCTTATTTTATTTTCGTTTTGGCGCAAATGGCGAGCGGCAGCGCGGGCCCTGCATTGTTGAGGGCCAAAAACATGGGAGTCAAACGTGGGGCATATTTCATTCAAAACGACTGAATACCATTGCTATAACAAACAATCTGCAGACCTAGAATCTACAGACCATGAATCTGCTGACATCGAATCTGCAGACCATGAATCTGCAGACCATGCAATGCAGGTTTTGTTGATTCATATTCCAGCATTCTTTGAAAGAAGAACCATTCAATACATGAATGAGAACTTAATGAATGTCAACCTTCATGAGGAATTTTTAATAGACATGCGGCATTGTTGATGTCATGGAATAAAATAAAATACTGCAATCAGGCACCGCTGAAGAAATGACAGCTGTACATAACGTATCAATGTTTTAGTGACAGCTATACAAAGGTAATTGCAGTGACAGCTGTACATAAGGTACCGGTACCAATGCTGTAGTGATAGTGACAGCTGCCCATAAGGTACCGATGCTACAGTGACAGCTGAACATAAGGTATCAATGTTGTAGTGACAGCTGTACATGATACTCCAATGTTGCAGTGACAGCTGTACATAATTAAGTCAATATGACTTACAAAGGAGTCAGTAGGACTGCCAAGAAAGTCAGCAGGCCTGCCGAATAAGTCAGTGGGACTGTCAAGGAAGTCAGTGCGATGGTAGTCAGTAGGACTACCAAGGTAGTCAGTGGGACTGCCAAGAAAGTCAGAGGGACTGCCAAGGTAGTCAATGGGATTGCCAGAGGAGACAATGGGACTGCCATGGTAATCAGTAGGACTGCCAAGGCAGCCAGTGGACTGCCAAAGGAATCAGGGACCTTATTCACAAGCTCCCGTAACTTTAAGGGTACGCAAATCCTTTGTCAGGCTGATAGTGAACAATAGGTTGTCCGCAAAAGGACAATAGTTTGCGCACTCCCGTAAGTTACGGGAGCTTCGTGAATAAGGTCCCTGTAGAACTGCCAGGGAAGAATAACACAGAAGAGATGTGAGATGGGCAACAATATTTGGGCATAAAATAAAGCAGCCATCAACTTGACTTTTAACAGCAATAAACATCATTAACGGGTCG
>NMRB01001559.1:1128-11138 GCA_002633025.1 Notospermus geniculatus | reverse complement strand
GGGAGGTATTTAAGAAATGATGCAATTCAACAGGTCACTTACACACGCCCCTGAGTGCTGACGATTGATGCCTTTGCGAGAGTCTGTGGGTTCGAGTCTGGTAGGAAGCAATGTCTTTCACCTCAGAAACCTTATTTCACATCACTTACAAACGAATGATCCTAACGACTGAACACTTCTCTGACTCGACATAATTCCTTCTAAATCGGACCACAATCTGATCATCAAAAACAATGTGACAGCCCTACACATCACCAAAGATGCCTGAATTTTTAATCTGCCGTGCTACTGTTGGTGCTACATCCATTTCTCCATCTGCAACACGAGTTGAAAGCGACACGCACACAAGTATGGGAAGAGCTCCCTCAAAATGGCTGAAAGTTGGAACAGACAGGCCTACTAATCACTGTCACGCCAGGATGGACAATTCTAGACCAGTTTCTGATCAAGATTGCATTTATCATAAGGATTGGCTGACGTTTATTTTTCTAAGGTAGCGTTCTGACAACCTCATAGCGTCAGCACCTGGCTAAACTAATATGAGTCAGAAGAGATGACCATCGGCTTCAACGGACTATGGACTGGTGAAACTGGTCAAGTTATGGTTACTGGAATGAAGTTGTTAACACCAACTTGACAAAAATAGCCCTGCAGATTGGGAGACAGTCCTAAGCTCCATGACAAGTGTCAGTTAACATCTTGAAGCCCAATTCAAAATGGCCACCGTGGCAGCCATCTTGGGAAGGTTTCATTCATACTGAAGTTATGAATTACTCTGCCAATGTACGTTTTCACCGGACACTCCGGTTTCCTCCTGTGGAACATTAAATTCACCCAATGATGTCTATAGAGTTAATAACGCCGTATAGACAAGTTGCGAAATTAGCGGCTGCCATGTTTTTTATGGACGTTTTGACATTGCTTGGGTTTTTCAATGGGATTTTACACTGTCAGGGGCGTTCAAAAAAAGAAAGGTCATACAGTAAGCCACTAGAATTACATAAAGATATTTTAGCAAGCAAGCAGCTAATAAAATACATTCGAATTATATTTGAAAAAGTTCGAAAATTCGGCCAATTCCACAAAAAAAAATGGCGGCCGCTATTTTCGCAACCTGTCTATTTGGTGCTCTCAGTGGGGATCCTAGCTACAATAGAGGGCAGCACACCAAAACCACGTCCTATACAATGGACGCCATTTGTGTGGGAAATTGATCAGGACTGGGATGTCAGTTTCATTCAAGTTTTAACCACTAGTGACACCTATTGAGGCAGTGGGCTAGGGTCCCCACTGACCTTAACTGTTATGCCATTTCAGAAATGTTTTGAACACCTCGGCTCATGTGAATGTAGGCCTACATCCGGAGTATTGTCTTACCTTTTGTTGTATGTTATTGAGTAACGCTGAGATACTCGTTACAAGATTCATACTCTGTACCCCCAGCAAAGGACCCGTGGGTAGAGATGGACTGGGGGTTGACGATACACTCGCACCAGCAGGCGGACATTGTGAAGTCGCAGAAAAACTATTTGACCGGGAAAGAGTTTTAGATTTCATAACCTTGTCCCCATCATCTGAACTTTTTTGCGGTGATGAATTCCGACCATCTGAACTAAACACACGGAATAAATTCGACATGCTGTTCGAACGTGATAATCCAATGCGTTGTGCGAGACTTTTCTTCTCCATTTTTTCAGCGTCAACTTTCGCCGCGCCGAAGCCATCAGCGTGAACACGATGAAAAACGCTCGCTGCGCTATTGGATCGGTGAAGACCAATCCCGATCCGTTTAGCAAAACTCAACTTCTTACTTCCCTTTGCGTATCGGTCAGAACTGACCAATAGGAGGCCTTTTTTTATCAGCGGCCTTGAGACCCCCATCTGTCCCTCTTCGACCCTTTTCTCACTGTCACCGGCAGAACTTTTTGACCGCACAATTCCCAACTTCTCCGGCAGACTGACCTTCTGATCATGGTCACTTTTGAAACTCTGGGAGCGTTTGATGCCCTTCATATCCTTGCCCTTTTTACTCATTTTACACTACAGTCTGAACTTTGCACTGATGGATCAGATTTGAATAAACTATCTTTTAGTGTATGGGGCAGGTCACCTCAAATTGGTACATGGAAAGTTTCAGAAAACTTTCTGGCAATTTCTTCTTCGAACAATTTCGTCTTCAACATATCTCATACTGAATTTCCCAATTTGTTCCAGTTGATGCCAAAACTACTGAAGATAATTTCTCATGTGATTTTTGAAGGTTTTAACAGATTTGAATGACAACCTGCACAACTTTTTATCCTGACATGTCAGCGCTGCGAGCTTTGTATCGAAGACGTCAAAACAGAGCAAAGCAACTCAATGACATCATGTCAAGACATCTTTGATGCTGTGCGACACAGAACGAGATGTCAAAAAAGGTCCAACTGCTCACAGCGCCTCCAAGTGGCAGTAGTTCTGCAGGTTCCTCATGGAAAGGTGCCACAAAAAGATTTCTGGCACATCCTGAATCAGATCAGTTATAAAACCTTCAAAAATCTGGACATTTTGTCCGAAACCATTCCTCACAACTTGATAAAATCTGAAGAACTGACGCAGACAAACATAATCCACAAGGTTGAGACAACTTAGGTAATCTCAGATAAAATCCACAGTCAGATGTACACGTATCTGAAATATTCATAACTTTTTGTTTCCCCAAAATTATAAAACACAACGTTCGCCTCCCTCTATCACAAAGAAGCACACACCGCCTATGGACCGCCGCCTATAGTTCTTGTCATTCCACAGGGTTTGAAATCATGAACACCTGTCTTGACAGAGGGTCACCTGTTCTGAAATAGGGACTAATTTATGTCATTTACCTCAAGGCCACAACAGTTCAATGACCATTCATTCATGTCAACACAGCCATTTGATTGTCTCTTATACAGAAATGTTATGTAACGCTCTAGACCTCCAAGTTGGCGTCAATGTATTACAACCACAATACGCATGGTAAACTGTGCAGAGTACTGGCTGACAAATTCCTACCAAAAGGAGCAGTCAGCCGTGTTTATTGCCAAAAGATGGCAGCAAAGTTGTCACTGGCCAATACATGTACAAAAGAAAATTCTTTTGATGGTGCTCAGATTAACCATCGTCCGCTAGGCATTGAATAGGAGCAGTCAGCCGCGTGTATTCCCAAAAGATGGCAGCAAAGTTCTAGCAGACCAACACACAGGAAAATCCACGAGATTGGTGCTCGATCAAGAATGAATGGGTCCGCTATGCATTGAATTGGGCTGTAGTGACACCTGTATTGGTCAACTGACTGACAGCCACTATTACATGTACATCGATAGTTAATTTTTAACCCCCTCCTCCCTGTTTTTATTAGACCCAAAGTACTCTACAGGCCTTTTTCACATAAACCATCATGTAAACCATCTCTGTCAGCTTGGCACCCCTTCAACGCCTGGGTGGGGTGAGCCAATTGAAGTAAAGAGACTTGGCTAAAGTCTCGTGCCGAGTGGGGATCGCACCTGGGACATTCTGACCGCTAGCCAGAGACCAGGAGCCACTACACCAGTGCGGCGGTATTCCATCAGAAACCGACCTGGGACGGGAATGTTCGTGACGGTAATGCGTCAAGTTGACTTAAAGATGAAGGGATAACTAGGCCAGATCAATATAACATGCATTCCTCAATGATGAATGTGTCATCAACAAACATTACCATTTTATCACCATATTATAATGTGAGCAAAAATTGTCTATGAATGATATGAGTGAACAACGGTGGATGTGAATACCCATAAAATGTGAGCAGGAAACAGGCAATTGGGGTATTACTATCCTTATAGAGAACTGTACCCCTCTAAAAGGACACCAAATTCAGTCCCATATTGGTTACTCCTCCTTTTTCTGACCTCTCTGACATCGGGTCAAAACCAGCAATGCTTACTTTGTTTTTTTGCCATGCAAATGCACTGGTGAACTCTGTACAAAACTCAAGTACAAGTATTCACTAAACTTGATACTAGTACGGAAACTGATTTCAAGATGGCCACCAGAGTCACCATCTTGGATAAAATGGGCAGCAGAGCTATTCACCAAAAGGAACTTTCCCTCATACATGATACTCACAAAAACGTTTCAGGTTGCTCGCTCAAAGCGTTCTCAAGCTAATAGGGAACCCCGATCACGCAGACCACGCGAGAATATACGCGTGGGTTTGAACTGATAGTACACCGACGCCACCTATTATTCATGACGATTCAAGGTGTGATTGGCCGTGCTTGGTGAACCGCATCTCTCGAACAATGAGCCTCTATAGGTGTCACGTCTGCTCTATCAGTCTCACGTGACCAAATGGTGCTCCCCATTGACAGAAACGAAATGTCAACTGACACCAACACTGACACACATTGCCTGCGTTGACATAATCCTCCCCCCCAAAACAAAAATTACGATTACATTTTTAGTTGACAATAAAAACCTGCACAAACTGCAAAAATAGTATTGATTGGGATGAAAGCAATTATCTCATTGTGGCAGTCATGGTGGTGACATTTTTGGTGGCAGATGTCTAGACGTTTTACAAAAACCCATGAGACAGCAACTGCACATCCTGCAGTATAAGCCTGGTGTATTAGTCATTTAGGACCCGGTCCTATAGGTACATGTAGCCAGATGCAGCAACAGTTCCATGAATCATCGGTATTTGCATCTGAAAAAACGCACACCTGAACCTGGCACACAAATACATAATGGAACAGGTGCAATGTACACGGAGAGCATGCAGACGAGATTCTACACATGTACATTTCAAGTAGAGAGTAATTGAATCAAAACTGAATGGTACTGCAACAAACTGATATCATATAATTAGTTAAGAGTTGATTATGAAGTTGGAGATAACAACTACGATTAGCAAGTTCTGGTTGAGATTGTTCTTGATAGGAAGGCCTCCTGCATTCTGGTTTATCACATCATAAACTTTTCTTCATGTGAATCGAGAGGCCTATGTTCTATTATATTACATGTACTAATGTGGAGCCACAATGGGTGGTCATCCCGGCATGCCTGGCCAGGGTACTACCAGAGTGGAGCGATAGTGCTACCAACTACCAACCAGGGGCGACCGCCACAAAACTACGATAGCACTAACAGGGCCTAACAGAGAAATTCTGTAATGGTAAAAGCCATTGCATACCTCTCTGTTAGGCACTGTTAGTGCTATCGGAGTTTCGTGACGGCCCGCCCAGGAAAATACACAAGCAGCACGGCTTGATGACAGAACTTTACAAACATTCAGACTATCTATGACTAACTCCTTGAAAACAAGGACTATGTTTTAAGAGACTCAGTGTTTCCACCAGTAGGCCTAGCCTCCAAAAATTTTCTGACACACCCTGAGCCTGTGTGAGGGTGAAGAACTTTGATTAGTATTGTCTACACAAAAGTCTGGCATTTATCACTATACAGTGGAACCTCTCTATTAAAGACACCTTCGGGACTGACGACAAATGCTGTCCTTAATTGAGAGGTGTCCTGATGACGGAGGTTAGAAACAATCAACTTGGGACTGAACTTCCGTGTCCTGAATAGAGCTCTGTATCCTCCTGGTCCATGTGGTAGCGGTGTCTGTGTAGGGACGTTCCACTCTTCCAGAGTTCTCACTCGCGCTATTTTTTAGCGTATATACGCCATAGATGCCGATTTCACGCCATCTCTGCCTTCCCTAAGCACAAAAATTATGCTTATTTAATTATCAAAAACGTCATTTCTGCGCCTTTTAATCAGAGCAGAAGCACTTCTGTGCGCCTGCTTCCTTTTGCTGAGCGCAACCCAAAATCATTGCACTGAATCTGCTGAATTACGCCCGACCATGCTTGCTTCAGAGCGGTGAACTACGCAGTCCTTCGCGCATTCTCATTCAGCATACTTCCCAGGCTGAGCTCCATCTCACCTCAACTTGGTGGTGATTCATTGTACAGGTGTCTTATCAAACATTCAGCAAGTTCCATGAGTCAGACGGTCGTCAGTGCCAACGGCCTTCGTGGAATTGAATGATTGACGGGTCATAAACACAAGTGGCACGCGGCATCCTTTTGATGTCTGACGGAGGTTTGAGGTTTGATGAGAATGTCGTCTGCTACTGCTCTGACTTGTGGAGAGCTGGATGAAACAGGCCTATAATATTTTCAAAGGCCCAGAGTCACTTCGCCTTTGTGTGATAGGCTACGTAGGACGAATTAACCCTTGATGGTTGAAGATGGCAGAAGCTCATGCTCAATGCAAAACTCAGTGGTGTTTACTAAACTTCACCAGTGACCTGACAATAGTAAGAGCTCACCCAATGTCGATGGCGCACATCTGTACATTTAGGGAAGCTAGAAATACGCCTTAGTTAACGTGGGATAAGCACGTTTTGTGTGCTAAGTTCAAGAGTCAAAGCACATTTTTATGCTACTAATATTGAGGGAAGCTCAGAAAACATGCTAAGTTCAGTGACAGAAGCATTTTTTGTGTGCTAAGGCAATTTTCCAAATGAGAACCCTGCTCTTCTCTACTTTGTCATGTTTGTTTTTACCTCTTTTTGTCAGTCACAGTGAAAATGAGATTTTTTAAACACGCCATGAATTTTTGCTGATTTGACACAATATGGCACTCAGGTGACATTACATATCAGAATGACTTTATGAGCGAACAGCACGTTTCAATTAAATTCCTAGTTGATTTTGTAATGATAGCTGATCAATATGCATAGGCCTCAGCTCGACTCACAGCAGTGAAATTCCCAGGGTTCACATACACGTACATGTCCTATCACAATGACAACAAATTCTGAATTGAGCAGTTAGACATGACGGTGTAATTGCTGAAAGCCAATCAGCTGTCACATGAGATGCATTCATGATGAAAATATATGTGACCCGTGACAGCAAAATGAGTTGGAATGCGCCAGAAAGAAGACCCAAGATGACACCAGAGAACAATTGCAGAAATGGACAAAGTCAAAGGGGCTGTTCGTTTTCGTCAGTTTGGGAATCTGAGTTGTGATCCCTGAGAAAATGGAGAAAGCTGCGAAGCTGCAAGTTCCAGCGATTATTCTGTACAGCACAACAAATAATCCCTGCAGTTTGCAAGCGCATTGCTTTTTCTGTTTTTCCAAGGATCACAACTCAGATTCCTCAAGTGATGAAAACGAACAGCCCCTTTTACAATGGCAGACAATGCTGAAATCAACTAACCGTTGGTTCACCCTGGGTCTTCTTCTGTCATGTCTGTGCGCATTCTGACTCATTTTGCTGTCACAGGTCACATATGACTGACTTTGATTCTATGTAAAATATTTATTGGATAATGATGTATTGTTGGGACACCCGACTTCTTGACTGTCCCATGGCAACTCCTGCTGAATCACTTGGAATCAGGATCCTCGGGAAACAAACTTGAATCGTTGTTGATCGTTGCCAACTGATGAATTTGATACTCTGTTTCGCAGGAAATGATGATGATAAACGATGACCTACCTCTCTAGCGATTTGATTCAATGCCTGATCCTCGGCCGTGAACGTCCGCTGTGAACCAGCCGACTGCCGTCTCCTCCCAGAATACTGGGATGAATTCGTTGGGGAGCTCATCGTGACGTCGTTACTCCTCAAATATTAGACGTAATCCAAAGTTTTTCACAGAGGTTTGGCGCAAGATGCTTGATTTTATATCCAGCAATTCTGCAGAAAGAAGGAATATAAACAAGGATATAAGTTTGCACCGACATTTCAAGTTTACGCTAAATATTCTAAAATATCTTCGTATCTCGTGGATATGTTCGAATTGATAAGGTATTAGCCTCATTCTGAATGCAGTGGGTTTTGGTTACGCAGACAAGAAATCGCTCAGTGTTTCCAAAATGGCGTCCACTGTTATTTCTCGCTTCGAGCACTCAGAGAGAGGCAGTTTGATTGAAAAATGAAAGCAATAATGACGCCTCCTTTAGGCGACGAATGATGACGGACTTCTGCGAAAAGTATGTTGACATTAGGCCATATAAAATTAATAAATATATTCTCATCACTAGGATTTCAAAAATTTGGCAGGGAGGCGAATTTATATTTTATATTTTTTTATACATGAATTAGAACAGTTTCCACATGCTTCCATGGCGGGGCCAAGGCCTGCCTGCAAAACCTGACTGGAGNGAAGAAGTAGTCCTTGTCCCATGTATATATACGCGCGTTGCCATTAGGCGCTTCGCGCGACGGCCTTCGGCCGTCGCGCTGCGCGCTATAATAATAGCTAGCATATAGGCCTACGCTGATACGATACGGTAGGCCTATGGTCCGACGGTAGCATCCACACCACTTGATTTTTTGTGTTTGTCTTAGATTCTCAGACTCAGGCTATCCATAGCTTTTGGACATGTTTATTGTTGGAGGCTAGTTTGTGCCAGCTAAACTTTAAATTGAATAACCATACATTTCTCTCACTTCTTTTCAGTTCCCAGTTACAAAGAAGGAATATGGTGGTATCACTCACATCGACTTCTGCCCAGCCCAACCATATCAATATGCTGTTACTAATTCTGCAAGGGTATAACATCTTTTATATCTCGTCATGAAGTGAAATGGTGAGGGAGGGGTGATTTAATTGAATACATTGTATATGAACTGATCTTTTTACCATGGCTCGGTTGTGAGGACCCGACCTTTGACCTTAGGGGCAGCAAAATTGAAGTCTTTTGTCTTTTTCAGATTCAGATTTATCACCGTCAAGACAACCAGATAGAACGCACAATAACTCGTTTCCGAGAGACTGCGTATTGTGGTACATTCCGTGGAGATGGGCGCCTCCTGGTGGCTGGCGGAGAGGAACCAGTGGTAAAACTGTTTGATCTCGGGAGCAGGTCATTGCTTAGGGCGTTCACAGGCCACAGTCGGTGCGTATATTTTGTCAAACGTAGACTCTTTTCAACTCCTACAACAAAAATGAACACCTTGCATGTGCGTGTACATAAAGAGGGCTGGAAGATTCCTTGAATTAGTGCCATCTATTGACTTCATCAACAAAGAATCTTTTCTGTTTCTTTCAGTCCAGTTCACATCACCAAGTTCACCTCTGATGGCCTCCACGTCATGTCATGTTCAGATGATAACAGTGTGATAATATGGGATATTGCTACAGAGGAACAGGTTGCCAAGTACAATGAACATCAGGTACGAGTGAAGATGAAATGTTGTGTAAAATCTTGGCAATTCCCACCAGATCACCAGAGTTCATGTGACAAGAGATCAGATTTGCAGTTTGCAGATTTGCAGTTGTATGGTCACAGATGGTCACTGGTCAGATGTCTCCTTGCAGTGTTCTCTGATAAACTGTCCTGTGTTTATCTTCCAGGATTACATCAGGGCAGGGACTGTCAGTAAAGCTAGTAAAGACATTGTGCTCAGTGGTAAGGATCAGTTCATGCCCTAATACCTGTTTTCATCATGGAGGTTTGATGCCAGGTGGCAGCACCATCCAGCTTGGCTTGGTTCAGCTGGCACTTGACATTGATGTCTTGTATCATCAACCTACAATGATATTATTTGTACTAACAGTCTGTACCTTTAACGGCCCTTGCTCCTGTATGTTTGCAGGTGGTTATGATCACATGGTCAAACTGTGGGATACGCGGACAGCCACCAGTGTTCTCACTGTTAACCACAGTCAACCCGTGGAGAGTGTACTCATGTTTCCCGGTGGTGGCATCTTCCTCTCGGCGGGCGGTAACTACATCAACATCTGGGATGCCCTCGCAGGAGGCAAATTATTGGCTCGTCTGAGTAATCATCACAAGACAGTCACTTCTTTGTGTTTTGCTTGTAACTATCAAAGACTCTTATCAGCATCATTAGACAGGTAGGTCTTAAAGGGTGACGGGACAAAACCCTGAACAACTTTGGTATTTGCATTGGCTCTTTGGTATTGTGGGCTGTGTTGATGCATTTAGAATCATTTGTATTCTACCGTCTCTATATTGT